>OX451206.1:27075245-27190245 GCA_949628255.1 Macrophya alboannulata | reverse complement strand
TATATATATATATATATATATATATATATATATATATATATATATATATATACATACAGGGCCGTCTCCAGGCATGGGCAAAAGGGGCAAGTGCTCCAGGCGCCATTTGGAAGAGGCGGCATTTTGAGACAGCATTCGAAATCTCAGATCGATATTTTCAGCCATGTTTTCGATTTTTGGCACTATAATTGATAAAACTCAGCAGAACCAAATTTTACGCCCACAGCGCCTGTACAGTGATGTGAGGCGCGCGCAGCGCCTCCCCTGATCCCCCTTTCCGCGGCGCCGGCGGGCGAGCGACCGCGGTGTGACGTCGGGACGGTCGTTCGTGGACAAATCTAGAGACTAGCAAATAAACTTGTCTTTCCGAACGATCCTAGACGTACGCTCAGTAGTTTAGTGGGTTACCAATATCGATTAAGTACTAAAGTACAATGGAAGGTATCAATCTAGTGGTTTTTGGAGAGAATATTCTCGTCGTCGTGCGTCTATCTTTCTGGATCTCGTCTAACTCTGTTGGCTCTCGTCTAACAATTGCTCGTATTATTGGAATCACTTGAAATATTTGAATTCATGGAATCGCACTTAAATTGTTTGAATTATGTAAATTGAATCGTGTTTGAATTGTTTGAATTGATTGAATTGAATCACGCTTGAATTAATTGAATCGTTCGACTAAAATTGAATTGGTTGAGTCGAATTAAATTGATTGAATTAATTGAATTGCTTGAATAAAATTGAAGCGTTGGAATTTCGTCGTTACCTTCGTATTAATATTGGAAATGAACTCTTGGAAGGATTGAAGATAGAGAAAGGATTATTAACTCGATAATTAATCGTAATCTTCTTACCTTGCTTGCTGTTGTCGAGTGTGGCTCTGCTAACGGCGGCTGATGCTGGTTGCAGGTGTAGTATGTTTAAATAAGAAAAATAAGACTTGATAGAGTTCTTTGATAAATTTCACAATATTTATTTGAATTCACAATATGTCGTATTCAACCTCTCACTTTTCACCAATAAGAAGTTAAGTTAAAGATTGAAATTGAATTGAGATAAAAGAAATCGTTAATTGAGTTTAGTAGAAATAAAAGAAGTGAAAATATAACAAGTAATGAAATCGTCTAAGTCCGTCGTGGTGCAAGTGAAGTTAAAAAATATTCTAAGTTTTTAAAATCAAGAAAAAAGGGGTCTAAGTTTTAATATCGTCGAAGTGTAGATTAATTGCAATGGCGAGTGGTTTTCCGATGGTAACGAAGTGAGGACGAGATTCAGCTTGGTGAGGCTTAAATAGGATGATCAGGGGTGCGAGGGGTCCCAAAACGGAGCAGGGAAGTAGGGGTAGTCTTCTCCGCCTACGATCGGCGGGGGTCCCGATGGTGTGGGATGGTAGTAGGTGCTCTAGGGCCCTCCTCCTTTGTGCCTGTAGTGGTATGTCCGTGCGTTTCCTGGGATTGCACCCATCCTTTCCTCCCGTAGCTACCTTTTGTCCTTGGCTGTCCAGCACATTGGCACGTGCAGTGTTGAAATAGGTTCTCGGAATTTGACATTTGGTTACCGTTTTCCTTCATTACCCATTTGACTTTTTGGGTAAAATATGTTTGTTGTTGTCGTAAAAAATCTGGTTCGCATTTGCTCGGTATTTCATGCCTGCGTTTCTCGGGTATTGTTCGTTATTCCTGTCATTGTTGTAAAACTGTCTTTACAACTCTTTTATGATTTTTACTTCTAAGGATTTGATTTTAAAGGTTCCAAGTGAGAGTTTGAACATAGGTATACAGGTATAGATGTGGTTACATGAGTTATATTACTTAACTTAATTTAGTTATTTTAATTATATGTCAGCTAATGGATTAGACTGAGAGTCTTTGTTCAGCCGGCAAGATGGCTGATCGCAAGTTGTTATATATGGACCGCATTTTGAGAGTCTGACACTCGCGAGAGTGTTTATTTTACGAGGCGATTTCTAGGTATCGCCTAGCTTCGTTGTTTTTATCGACTGTTGAATGATTGTTTTTCGTTAGTTATCGGTCTTAGTCTTATAAACTATCGTTGGTTTACGGTTATTGCTCGATCAGTGGGCATCGCGATATTCAACACCTTAATAATTTGAATGTTTAAGTATTTGAAATATGCAATCCCATATTAATTATTTATGAGGTGTTCAATCTCACGGTTGCAGTTTGTTAAAAAGATAGTTGCTAAAATTTGAATATATATATTGATTATAGTATTAATGATAAATTCTGAGTACATATTTTATAAGAATAATTAATAATTCATTATAATGTCATAATGTAGAAATTGGTTGAATAGTATAAAGGAATTTATATGAGGGATTAATATTTGAAGATTAATAAAGATAGTTAATAACATGAATATTCAAAGGTTGATCATAATATAGAGTACTTGTGATTAATAATATCTTTAACATATAAAATTTTATGGGGGATAGCTTGAGATATGAATATGATACGTGTAGGTTAAGTATAATATTTTTCATAATGGATTATATATATATATATATATATATCTTATATCTAGAATAGCTTAGAAGCTAGAACATGGTGTTAATATGGTACTAGTTTGGTGTGTACGTGTACATATTGAGGTAGTACATATCAGTATAGTGTAATTAGTTATTTTAACGGTTATAATCTAGTAAGGGAATGAACTCATTATTAGTGTGCATTGTAATGTAATTTCTGGGTTTTTACGTATCGTAAAATAAGGTCGGGGCGTAGCCTAAGTGTGCAGGCGAGTAGAGTGTATGTATGCGTGTGTGTGTGTTTCTTAGAAGGCTATCTTCTGTGTGAGTTTGAATAGGTGTACAACGGGTGTTTTAAAGCTGAATCCAAAGCTGTATTATAACATATGATATTTATGACTTAATTACTGTTAAAGACAAGGATTTTGTATAAATGTAGTAATTGATGTGCTAACTTCGTAGTTGGTAATTCTGGAAGAAAGGTAATAATGAGTACATGATATAGTGGATAATATAATGGTTATAAATTTTTAATGTTAGTTTATAATGATCAATATCTCAAGAGTGAATAATATGGTATGATTCTTGGTATGTAATACTTGTATGGTAAGATGGATCATATTAGTTCTTAAGATAATATCTATTCAGGATAAGAGAATTTCGTTGGGTAATGTCGGTAAGGTCTGAGTTCTCTGATGTTGGTAAGATAGGAATCTTTTAATTGGGCAACTCCTAGTGAGTTGGAGGTTGGACAAAAATGCTCAGAGTGTACGTCATAACGAAGTTCTCATATTCTATGGAGTTAGTTAGATCTAGTAATATTATATAGTTATAAGCAAAATAGGGAATATACGTCCGGTCGGACGTTACACCTCCCCCCTTAATTGAGAATGTCGAGCCTGTTGCTCGATCATTCGCTATCGTCGTCATCATTTCTGAATGATGCATTTTTTAAAATGCCTGTAGGTGCGTTAGTCGTTGTAGGTAAGTTGGTTGCTGTTGGTAAGTTGGCTGTTGTTGATAAGTTGGCTGTTGTTGATACCGTTCTGGTTACAGGTGTGGCGTAAATTGGTACAGGGCTATTGAAGTTTATGTGTCCCATTTGCATATTCAACCCTGGGTATAGATTCGGATTTCGATGAGTTTGTTCCAAAGGCGGCGCTTGTGGTATTTGGGGTACTCGTGGTGGTTGGAGTAATGGTGGTGATTGTTCTGATGGTTGTGATTTCGTCGTTTCCTTTTTCTCCTGCTTCGCTAAATGCAATAATAGATTTGTCAATGAGTCCCATATGGCACCTAGTATGTGAAGGCTCCATCCATAAGCGTCTTGTAGGGCGTATCCATGTATTAATGTGTCAATAAGAAATTTAGCTGTTTTAAAGGTGATCCATAATCCTATTATTCCTGCGCTGGCTGTCCCGAAACTAGTGAACCAACCCCACATCTTCGTCCATGTGCTATCAACTATTTTTTGCATAGCCTCTTCGTCTAAGAAACTCATGATTGACATCTTTTGATTAGCTATTGATTGTCCTGTCATTCCTCTGGCCATGTCGTTGAGTAGTCCCGGTCTTTCTGCTGGGAACATTATATGGTCGCGTAATCGTTCCAAATCCTCCGATGAGTAAATTCCACTCGTGGCTAATTCGTTTGGGTTCACATATTTCCAGGTTGGTGCGGTTAACGGTTGGATTGCTGCTGGTTCAACGGTTTCCGTCGGTAATGGTAACATCTTGTACCATTTTTCGTTTAAATAATACATTGTAGGTATAAAAGGGTTGCAATCTACTTGCGTTCCTGTTTTGTATAGCATATGGCTTTTAGGTGATAAGAATAGGCTGGCATTGCTTCTATAAATTGGTAGTTGTTGATAACATTCTTCAGTTTTCCTGATTTTAACTTCTACTGGTATGCACTTGATGATGTGAATGACTTCTCCTGCGACTACTGCCATGTATCCTGGTCCCTTCATCAAATGATAGGCGAATTCATCCGGTGTAATTGCTGCGAGTGATAATGCATTTCGTAGGACCCTTTGTTCTAGTTCACATCTTTGTGTTAGTACGTCTCGATACAATGTTGTAATTTGCGATCTCAAGTGTCTTTCTACGTAAACGAATTTTGAATTTACGTAAGTGAAGATGTCCAGGTTGTTTGTAGATATAGGTTTTTTGGTGATGAATGCGTTGTTCTTTGCATTTTCCACGATTAACAGTTTCGGGTGTTCCGTTTTAACTATTGTATGTCCGCATATCTGTATGTGTCCACGTTTGGTCAGTGCAAATGTAACGTCTTGTGTAGTCAGCGTGTAGAGTTCTTCTCGTATTTCGTTATTGTCTTGAATTTTAGTAGCTTTTCCTTCGTATAAAACGTCGTATCGATTTAAGTGACATGAATCCTTTGGCACTGTTTCCCAAAATGTGTTTCCTCCCTCGATATCTAAGACATGTCCCACGCTAAAGTCGCTCGTAGTTCCTGATCTAAGTACGATTTTATTTGAATTTAAGTTCGTTTGCGCCATATAATCAGTTAATGTTATTTTTATTATTCCCTGTACGACTACATTGTTCCAACTTCCGTACTCGTCTTTATAGGTTGTTCCTTCGCAAGAACCGTCTATGCTAGTTGTTCCTCCTAGGTCTATTGGCTGAGTAATTGTGTTGTTCGGTACTAATGAGCTTATGACACCGTAAGTTCCAAATTTCCATGATCTATAAAGATGCATTGATATGCATTCATCTTTCGAGACTGAGTGAATATATTCTGTTTGACCATTTGTTACTATTGAAACGTGGGAATGCATCCCGCAGTAAAATATAGTTCGGTGGATTTCTACTTTACATTGAGTAACTTTTACATCGGAATAATCTGATAATTGTAATAACTGAATATCAAGACTAGTTGCTATTGGTTCAATATTTTGTAAGTCGCAAGATCCTACTTTTAACAGAGATACGGTTGTTAGATTCATCATATTTGATCCGCAGTCGTATCCAATCAAGGCGTTCGTCATCCAAACGAGTCGCAATATGATAATTATTTTGAGATCCATCCCGGATGGTTCCTATTTGAACAAAAAATTTCGATCGAATTTAATTTTAGTGCGATCATTATTTTAGTAATAATCCTTTCTCTTAAGTCTCTAGTTTTGATAATGAAGTTGGAATCGGATGGATGTGTAGGAATGCTTTGATTTGGATTAATGTTCTGAGAAAAATAAGTGTATAATTTTATAGGTAATTTATAAAATATGTATATATTTTGCATACAAAAATGTATATGTATACTAGTGTTTGCATTATTTGGTATCGTAAGGTATGGTATGTCAACTTATACATCATATATGTATGTATGCATAAAGTATGCACGGCATATCCAGTATTCTATTGTTTATATGGTGATTTAAGTATGCACCCTGAATTATTGTACATAGGATTTGATTCTAAGTTTACTGGATTAATCGTTGATGAGTATATGTATACAGGGTGTCTTTCAATTAGTCATACAAACCTATATAGGGCGATTCCTTGTTCGAAAAGAAAACGATTTTCCGCTGCCAAATTTTTATCAGTACAATAGTTTTACAGCAATAGCAACAAATAGTCAGCCAATCAGCAGCCACTTTTATCGTGTATAAGAAGGTGCTGAGTTTGAAAATCACCCCGTTCGCCCCCGCGCCGCCGACCTACAATAACGAGCGAGGCGAGAAAAAAAAGACGAACGCGATTCCCGCCTCGCTCGTTGTTGTAGACCGGCTTCGGCGCGGGGGCAAACGGGGTGATTTTCAAACTCAGAACCTTTTTATACACGCTAAAAGTGGCTGCTGATTGGCTGACTATTTGTTGCTATTGCTGTGAAACTATTGTACTGATAAAAATTTGGCAGAAAGAGAATCGTTTTCTTTTCAAGCAAGGAATCGCCCTATATAGGTTTGTATGACTAATTGAAAGACACCCTGTATATACATATATAATGTTTGATATTGATCAACATTTTGCTTATAAATATAAATATTTGTATGTGAGTTAATGAGTTGATTAACATATTTTTTTGTAAAGAGTAAAGTGTGATTAGCTGATTAACATATTTTGTAGTAGCATATAGATTGATTTTTGATTAATATGGTAGCTTATTTTGAAAATTTAAGAACGAAGTGTACGTAATTGACTCAATTCTAGAGTTAAATTGATTATATTATTAAATGTATTGATTAGAATACTTGAATTGATTATAATGTACCTTAATTCGAATTGATTATAGTCGCTTGTGCCAAGATTCCATTTTTTTTTTTTTTTTTTTTTTTTTTATATGTATATAGTGCGTATATGTTTTACTTAATCTAGAGTTCATGAACGTTGCTTTTGAGAAATACATTTTAACTAAAATTTTACTTCCTAATTTGAATTGATTGACGTATTTTGAAGGTTTTATCTCTTAAGAATGAAGTATAAGTATATATGTTTTGCTCAATATATCTATAGGTATAACGGTTTTACTTAGTTCATATTGGGACTTGATTTTAAGAATAAGGAATATATGTGGTTTTTCTAGTCTAGCGCGTAGCATTAGGACTAACTAATATGTTTTACTTAAATGTAACAATTATATGGGTTGATAACGTTTGCCTCACCGCGAATTTAAATTTAAAGAGGAGTAAATGCGTATGATTAATGTAATATTGAACTTAATTAATAATAAATCTTACTTGGAATACATATTGGTTAATAGGTTGAGTATAGTATTTGCCTCGTCTTATATTCGTAATGTAATGTATCTTGATTAGCATATTTTAATTAATAAGTTTGATTAACAAAGTGTATATAGTGATTATTATATGTGCCATGCCGAGAATTATTGGTCTCGAAGAATAAGAAATATATATGTATTTTATGTTGGACTTAATTAATAGTGTTGGTTAATGAGTTGACTATGCTGAGAGCTAAATTCTTAAGAATAGGGTGTAGATACTATGCTTAATCTGAACTCGTACGATTATATAGATATTTTTAAAGTTGATTAAAACATGTAAACTAAATTTGATCCTTGTAATATACCTTATTTTAAAGATTTTGGCATTTAAGTTGATGCTTTCATGTTTTTTTTTTGTATTTTTCTTTCCTTTTTCTGCATCCCTTTTAAGTGGAATATGTGTGTAAATTATTTTAGTATGGATTAGTGACTAGTTTTGCCTCATCCTAGGAATTTCTTCCTTTTCCTATATTTTGCAAGTGATTAATGAATATTAGTAATTTGGGTAATATATTCTATCCTAATGTTTTAAAGGTATAATAATATGAAAATTTAATGTTTTATGTTTTTTGTGGTTTTCTTCCTTTTTCTAATTCTTTCAAGTAATTAATGAATATTTGTAATTTGAGTAATATATTCTATCCTAATGTTTAAAGGTATAGTAATATGAAAGTTTAATGTTTTATGTTTTTTGTGGTTTTCTTCCTTTTTCTAATTCTTTCAAGTAATTAATGAATATTTGTAATTTGAGTAATATATTCTATCCTAATGTTTAAAGGTATAGTAATATGAAAGTTTAATGTTTTATGTTTTTGTAGTTTTCTTCCTTTTTCTAAATCTTTCAAGTAATTAATGAATATTTAATATATAATAGTATAGTAGGGAACGAAATGTACATCAGGAAAGAAAATTTAATAGTGGAAAAGGGGAGGAAGGTTTCTCCCGTGTTTATTCCTTTTTATTAAGCTTGCTTAGGGCCACTACAACTCCTTCCAGAATTTGTAGGACTCTAGCATCCTGTTCCTTTTTGTCTTGTTTTAAGTCTGGGGTTTTTGGGGAGAGTGAATTATGGAAAGTGGTATTTGCAAAAAATTCTGTGGTCCAAAGCTCTAAAGCCCTGGCATTGCGGAACGCGCAATGGAACTTGCTTGCCATTTGTGAATGGCGTGGGCAGGGCCTCAAATAATGAACACAATTTCTTGGGTGAGTTTCCTCCACCGCTTTTACTAGGGTCGAGACTTGGGGGCATCCAAAGTCCTCCAGGTTATAAACGTTTGGGCAGAACGTTTTTAAGATCTGCATCTTTTCATCTCCCTTTACGAAGACGTCGGCGGTCGATTTTGCACCTATCTCGCGCAGCAAATTTTCTACGGAAGCGATGTCTGCTTCTCCCTCTTCCCACTCGAGACCGTGGAATTCTTTCGTTAGCCACCTATTTGTTCGCTGAGCACTTAATGCGAGTGCTCCTATTTTTCCCTCCATTCTTGAAATTAGATGCTGGTTTTCCGTTGGGTCGCTGCACCGGACCGCTATTTCCTTAATCAGGAATTTATTAGCGTTCCCTCGGAACCCTTGAATGTCAATGATGAATTTCATCTGTAATAAAATTTTCCCTCTTTAAATTTTCCATTTGTTGGTTCTTGGGTTGGACATTGGGACACGGATAGTCTTGGAGTCAGGTGCAGTTGGATTCTGAAGTGATCTTAGGATGGCTTGGGATGAGTTCTTGGTGGTTCTTATGGGTGTGTTTTGTTATGTGTATAGTTACTTTTTACCGATCTAGATCTTCTATTTCCTCAGGGTCTAAATCGTCATCGACGATTTTCATATAGGTGTGTGCTTCACCTGGAGTGAATTCTCCTATTATGAATATTATAAAGTCTCCCATCGGAGGTCTAAACTCTTTACCAAGTTGGTCTCGTGCTTCCAGGAAACCCTCTTCTGTGGTTGCTTTGAGTAGAAATAGTGTATATTCTTTACACAGCAGATCTCCTTCTATTATTTGTCGAAGTATTGCTTGTTTAACAATTTCCTCGATTGGTCCATCGCATTCTACCTCATGAAGGGTTATTTTTATCTTGAAGAAGGGTGCCGTTCCTTCGGTTGGCACTAGCCGAAAGTGAATCGTCTCTGCTGATGGGAACCGCATGTTGTAGTGAAATTCGTCTATAGGGTGGGTACCTGTTCTATGGCTGATGAGAGTAAATTTATTGATTGGTTATTGGGTTATCTGATCGGGGATTACATCGAGGTGTTCCCATATGTTATTGTGCTCGGTGCCGTTAATCTCGACAAAAATACTGTTGGGTTTGTCTCGAACGATGAGTAATTCTCCGAAAGGGTCCCAAATATTTTCCCTAACGCTTACACCTATATCTTCGAAATTAGTTGAATAGTTGTAATAATATATTATCCCGATTTTCAAAAGACCGTGTCTGATTAGGTAAGTTATGATAGATTTTTCTTCTGCTGAGAGGGTTTTATTGCACGCTACTATTATATTTGGGTGTAAAAATTTTGTTTCGATGAGCGTTCGTTCATCATCATTGTGGTGTTCGAGGTTGTTTTCCAATCCTTGTGTCATTGGCTTCGAATGGTCCTGAAATATTGTCATACTTATGTCGTATAATACCAGAATGCGTTTGTTAGAAAGGCTGTTACAGTGGGGTCAGCATTAAATAAGATAGGAGGTGGTGTAGCGTATGATAACGAAGGTCACAAATTTCTGATAGATCAGAGACTTTATGTGCGATTTTGATTCCGAAGAAATTTTTCATGAATTATGAGGTTAATGGTTATAATTAGGCGTTATGTTTTAGGTATGATCTATATATTTTCTTTTCTCAAGTGGTAAAATGAGTCGAGTATATTGGTTTAGATTTTTCCTTTCGGTCCTTCAGTATAGGGTCTGTCGTAGTTTTGTCTGTACGTGAGTTCGTCTGTATGGGTGTGACCTAGTGACCCGTATAATTCTGAGTGGTCTATTGGTTAATCTTCTATTTTTCTGGTATTTTCTCAAGTGATAACGCCATGGGTTCTAGAGGATGCTGAAACCTTTACTTAATTTTTGAGTATTCTATTCGAATAATTTGAGGGGATGGTTGTGGTAGGGTTGTGGTAAGTACACACGCGAAAATTTTTATTTATATTTATTTATGATTGCACGTTGCGACAACGATGGTGATGGAAAAGGAAAGAAGAGAGGTAGGTGGTGGAAAATGGGAACCGTGACGGATTAATAAAATTGGTAGTAGGGAGAGCGCGGATTCTGATGTCGGGGTGGAAATTCTAGGGTAGTTGTTAGGTCTGGGATTTCGGGGTTGACACTGGGGAAATCGAGCGTTAGGGTTAAGTAGCCGGGGTCGTGGCCAGTTCTGGTGACCTCGCCCTCGTTGATCCGATATTGGGTGTAGAAATGGTCGGAATTGATGGTTACTCTAACCCAAATATCCACTTCTCCTCGTAGGAGGTATATTAAATTGGGTACCCGCGCGAAGACCTCCATGTTGTTCTTCACTTGATCGGGGTCCACGTTGATCATATAGATATTATTATATTTTCCTTCTTTAATGATCCCGCTTCGGATCAGATCCGTCAGGACATTTTTTATTGTCGGGTCGAATTGTCTTGGGCCGTGGAGTACCTTGGCCCCCTGTGGTTCGAATTTCACTACGAGTTTGGAGAAACCTCCTGTCGCTTCGAGTTCTCGGCTAAACGCGACCTGGGTGAACTCATTTATCAGAAGAGGACCGATCATCTGGAAATAATGACGAATTGTTGTGCGTTGTTTATTGTTGCTTAGGAGGTTTTATCAAAACACACAAAAATATAAGGCGACGTGGGTAGGAGAGTATGGATTGTTAATGTTGTCTCGGTTCCTGTTGTCACGTCCCTCGTTCCCTTTGGGAGCGTAGGTTGTGGTTGGCTTTTGGGCGTGGAGTGATGTGTTCGGGGCGTGGTATCTGCTTTGTCCTGCCCTAGTTGTTGGTTCTATATTGGCTTATTTCGATGGAGGTGTTAGTAAGGATAGTCTGAGGGATTCCAATAGCGATCGTGGTGGGGTAATGAATCGTCACTCAGTTTGTTAGGGGTTTTGTTGCGATTTATTTCCCTTTTGATTTAACAATAAAAAAAAAAGAGTGGTAATAATAGGTTAAATGCGTGGCTATAAGTCGAAACTTAATATTTTCTCCACGAAGGGCCTTTCCGGGTTCCCTGTCGGGCGGTTTATCGTCAGGGTGCGGTGGTGGGG
The DNA here is from genome assembly GCA_949628255.1 of Macrophya alboannulata. Lineage (NCBI taxonomy): Eukaryota > Metazoa > Arthropoda > Insecta > Hymenoptera > Tenthredinidae > Macrophya > Macrophya alboannulata. The sequence continues at coordinate 27,178,759 of OX451206.1, read as the reverse complement.
ATCCTCGTGAGCCCTTAACAGTATCCCTTCCTTTATTTGGTATTGTAGGTACTGGGAGCGGCCTGTCCGGATTCGCACCCAGACATCTTCTTGGTTCGCCCCTTCCAATATATATAACATTTGTCCCTGGTCCAAATGTTCGAGGAACCGGTCGTTCACCTCGTTTGGGCACACTTGGTCCTTGAAACAAATGGACCAGAAACCTCCGACAATCAATGTGTAGGTGCGGATTAGGTGTGTCAACACCTTTACCACAGTCGGCGAGATATCCCTGCTGCATCGGACCGATGCTGTTTCGTCCGATCTGCTTATTTGAATTACCCTCTTGGGATAATTCGGGATACGGAGGAATCGTACGGAGAATCCGGCGTCGAGTCCCTGAGAATGGTTCATCTGGAATAGTGGTTTTAGTCTTGAAGTCAAATTTTTCCTCGCAAATTTTATAAAGTTCTTGTTCGTAATCGAATTCAGGCTGGTCATGCATGTTGAGGTGTGGGAGGTTGGGGTAGTTCATATATAGATATTTCGAAGTCGTTTGGAAACGTTCTTTTAATAATGGCTTCTACTCTGTCCCAACGGAGCTTGTCCAGGCCACATCCTATTTTGGGGATCGCTAACTTGTTTATTCTGCGTCTGTTTAGTTTATTGTAGAGTGTTTTCAACGCTAATGTTAAGGTTTCATATGTGGGCTTTTCGTCGCTACGTTCTTTGGTTATGAGATAAAATATTAACCGTCCTTCGCGCTCAAGTGTTAGCGCGTCTCCAATTTCTGGGTTTTGTCTGCTAAGCTCTTCGACAGAACCGTATCTTCGCCTAAATTGTAAAGCAATTCCTGCGCCCATCCTGAGGTCTTTTGCTACACAGTGCGCTAACGGTATGTCAAGTGGGGCGTTAAACAGGTCATCCCTTATTTCAGTCATTTGGATCCTATTGTCTCGTTCTATTCTCATTTCTTTCCTTCCGTTATCGGCAAACGGTATTGTTATATTGGGTTTTCCTAATATTAATAAATCGTTCTCGAGGTGTATTTTCGCGTCGGCCTTATCTAGGAAGTCTAGTCCTAGAATAAGTGGGGCTGATAGGCCGTCTATTAGTACCACGTCTTGTTTTATTGTCGTATGCGCCACGTGTATAGTGATCAAGACTCTTTCTCCTGATTTTTGGGTACAACCGCTAATTGCTGTTTGGATTCCTATTCCGGAGTTTCCTAATCTTGGTGCTGGTCTTGGCGCTCGACTTTCAATTTCTCTCAACGTGTCTTGATTCATTATCGTTAATTGGGCTCCTGTGTCGATCATTGCGTAGACGAGAATTCCCAATATTATTATTCGGATGAATGGTTGCGGGTTATGATCATCATAGGCGCTGGTCAAATTTATCGTTCGTTCTGGCGGGTATCGGTATATCGTTATACTGAATTCTTCCGAAAAGTTTTGTTCTATTAGTTTTCGTACCTGAATCCAATCGAGGCCTGACTCGCAATCTAATGGAGGCATAGCTAGTCTAGTTACGTTGAAGTCCTTACATCTTGTACGAAGAGATTTTAATGCCTTGTCAAGGGCTTCGTAAGTAGGCATAGAATTATGTGTTATTCTGGACACTAGGTAAAATATCTGCCTGTTATAGCTTGTACTGATTGCAATCGTTACTCCGACGTTGATTGGTGGCCTTATTTTGGGTAGTTCCCCAAACTTTTCCCTGAATGTTTTGTATGTACCTGTGTTCATAATTAGGTCCGCTGGTACGCAATTAACTAATGCTACCTCTAAAGGTGTATTAAAAAGGTCGCCCATGGTTTCAATTATTTGTGGTCCGAATTTTATTTGTTTCGTTGCTGGTACATTATTGGTTTTTCTTAATTGTTCAGGTACGTGGGCTAGTTTGGTGCGATTCAAATGTATGACTTTTGTTTTACCCTTTTCTAATTGTATCCTGATGTTTTCTTTGTCTAGAACTTCGAGTACTTCGTAGGGGCCATTGTAATGGTCACCGAACTTTCCTTCCTTTTCTTTAAGAGTGTATACCTGTTGCCCTATCCGTATTTCTCGTGGGTTTAACTTCCTGTCGTAATAGTCCTTGTATTTTAACTTGGCTTTTTCTAAATTTTCCTTCGCGTCTGCCCTAATGCTATGGAATGTGTCTAGTAACTCTGAGATATATTCGTTATATGACCTAAGTTCTCCGTCTTCGGGTAATTTACTCGAGGGCGTACGGGCTATCCGACCGTAAACTAACTCGTACGGGGTATACTTTGTAGCTTCGTGGGTACTAGTGTTATAAGAAAACATAGCTAATTCTATCCAATTATCCCAATCTTGTTTATCACTAATAAAATGTTTTAAATATTCTACTAAAACATGGTGAGATCGTTCTAATGAACCGTTCGATTGTGGATGAAATGCTGTAGTTTTAAATTGCTGAATTTTGAAATGTTTCGCTACTGCTTTTAATAAGTTTCCTATAAATGCTTGTCCCTGATCAGTAAGTACGGCCCTAGGGGTACCAAATTGACAAATAAATTTTTTAACAAAAGCTTCGGCGATTTCTTGCGCGTTTGCTTTTTTTAAAGGCACAGCTATTGAATACCTGGTTAAATTATCCTGCATGGTTAATAAGAATGAGTTTTCGTTTTTTGTCGTTGGGAGCGGGCCTACTATATCCATTGACACCTTGTCGAACGCGGTGGTTGACGTGTCGGTTATTACCATCGGTTGTTTAGTTTTTACTCGAACTAGTTTTTTCTTTTGGCAGCTTACACATTGCAAAATATATCTCTGGACTTCTTCTTTTAGATTAATCCAACAATATTGTTGTTTAATCCGATTATAAGTTTTTGTCACGCCCTTATGTCCTCCTATAGCCGATGAGTGGGCTTCCTCTATAATCGTTAGGCGTTCCGATCGCAGGGGTTCGATGATTTGGTTAGTGCAAATTAAGATTTTGAGAACATTTTCGGTAAATGTTTGTCGCAATAAGTTAAGAATCTGTTTCCATGGGATTCCGTTAACTCCTTCTCTACTCTCTGATAAATATAATGTTGTAACGTGGGTTTGGTTTAGTAAAGTTTTAAGTTCTAACATTGCTAATTTCAATTGGTTCATCTTATCTCCTTCTTCCGATAGAATCATTACGAATTGTCTCCTGGATTTTCGTTTTCTATACCATGTTTCTCCCGCGTTATATACGTTATTTTTCCCTAATTTAACCGCTCTATGCTTATCCGCTAGTATCTTGCCTCCTGAGTCTAATGGTTCTCCGCTTTCGAGTGCAAACCAGGCTATAGCCCCTCTTTTAGTTCCTATATTATCTTTAATTACAATAACATTGGAGTGGGTTCCTGTATCTTCGGCAAGTTTTAACGGTGAGTCTAAGCTGATCTCATTATTATTTTCGTCTTCTCTGTCACTTTCCTTGTCGGTTGGTATTTCATCGAGTGGTTCAAGTGCTTCGAATTGGTCTGAATCGTAATCGTCATTTTGTATTTCCTTTATGGTTAGGTTAGATTCGTTGAGTTCATTGTCTGTCTTGTAAACGTCCTGTTGTGTATTATCGATTAGGTTAGGGGCTTCGTCTAAATTTTTAGGCGTTTTTAATTCGTCTTTTCCCGAAGCATCTTCAGCGAGACCGTTGCATATTCTGATTCTGCATAGACTGTCGTGAAAAATTCTCATAATGAGGTCGAAAATTTCCTTCCATGGTACATCGTCGATCTGCGGAGTTCTGGCTAAAGTTATTTGTTCTAATTGGAGTTCGATCGACGTATCTAATAATGATTTTAAGGCTTCGGTCAAAATTTCGGGGTCTAGACGTGTGTTCTTTGTTTCCTTGATGACTAGTCCTATATAGTATTTATTTTTTACCTCTAGCACCCTGGCTCTACCTAGAGTTAAATCGGTGTATTGTGGTAGCTTGGTTTTTAATTGTAGATCCCTAGAACCTTCATCACACGGATGGTTGTTCATAGTTATAAAAAATGCGCAATTTCCGTCTTGTTCTGATAGTCTACCTTTGATTTCTGATATTATTCCACAACCTCGAGTTTTCATTTTGCTGTTATCTCGCCATTTCGGGTCGTTTCCTATCTGCGGGTTATCGTTATAATTGATCGTGAGAGCCTTTGGCAAAGTTGAATTGTTAGGTGGCAGATTCTGGGGTGTAATCGCGTTTATTTGTCTTTTCAGTATCTTTACTGGTTCCGGCGGTTCGTTTAAGGTTTCTCCGAAATAATCTATTGGAATTTCATCTTCGTCTATCACGGGGTTTCTAGATAACGCGTCCGCGTTGACGTTAGTTTTTCCGGCTTTATATACGACCTTGTAATCGTATTCGGCTAATTTTATTTTCCAACGTACTAACCGCGAGGTAGGGTCCTTAATTGAATGAAGCCAGGTTAGTGGTTTATGATCCGTGACTAGCGTAAACCTTTTTCCGTAAAGGTAAGGTCTAAAATACAGAACGCAATATACTATAGCGACTAATTCTTTTTCTATCGTGGAATAATTAAGTTCTGCTCTATTTAGTACTCTAGAAACATATGAAACAGGTAAGTCTCTACCGACTTCTCCTTGACTGAGTATTCCCCCGATTGCAAAATAGGAAGCGTCGGTTGTAACTATAAATTCTCGTTCGAAATTCGGATATTGAAGTATGGGTTGTCTACATAATAACGTTCTTAAGGTTTCAAAGGCTTCTTGTTGATCGGTTGTCCAAAGGAAAATTGAATCTTTCTTTAATAGGTTAGAAAGCGGTTTCGCAATGCGGGAAAAATCTTTGATAAAGCGGCGGTAGTATCCGGCTAAGCCTAAGAATTGTTGAATGTTTTTCCGATTTTTCGGTACTGGGAATGCTTCTACGGCTCTCAATTTTTTAGGATCTGGCCGTACTCCGTTTTCTCCAATAATATGACCTAGGTATGCTACTTCCTTCCGTAGGAACTCGCATTTGTCCGGTTGGAGTTTTAGGTTTGCTTCTCTTAATCGCTTCGCCAGTTTATCGAACTTTTGTCGATGTTCTTCTAATGATTTTGCATAAAGAACGATGTCATCTAAATACACGAGCATCTCTATTCCCTGTAACCCTGATAATACCTGATCCATTAATCTTTGAAAAGTTCTTGGGGCATTCGTTAGGCCAAATGGCATTCTATTGAATTCGTAATGTCCATGTGGTGTTGTGAACGCGGTCTTACCCTTGTCTGTTTCGTCCATTTCGATTTGATGAAACCCAGATGCTAAATCGAACACAGAAAAATATCTAGCTCCTCCGAGTTGGTCTATTATATCAATAATGTTGGGTAGGGGATACGCGTCTCCCAATGTTTTTTCGTTTAATGATCTATAGTCTATTACCATTCGCCATCTCTTATTGCCTTTAGAATCAGGCTTCTTAGGCACTATCCACAATGGTGAATTATAGGGTGATGACGATGGTTGAATAATATTGGATTCTAATAATTCGCCTATTTGCCTCTGAATTTCTTCTTTATGTATAGGCGGGTAACGGTATTGTTTAGTATTAATGGGTTGATCGTCTGTGGTAAGAATTTTGTGTTTCATTGCGTTGGTGCTACCTAGATAGTCTCCCGGTAAATGAAAAACGTCTGAATTTTGCTGCATTAATATCTCGACTTCATATCTTTCTTCTTCATTTAAATGATCTAATCGTAAAAGGGATCGTAAGGTATCTAACCTATTTTCGATTTGTTGAGGTGATTCTAAAATAGTCATGCAAATCTTGTCGTCGGTTATGGACTCGTTATCTGAAGCGTCGCTATCTGTCGTACTTATCGTATCGTCTATTACAGTCACTTCTGTCACGTATTCCTGATCATTCGTAAGGTCGTCATTTACTTCGAGTTTATTTAATTCTTTTGTTTCGGTAATTGTGGGTTTCTTTTTATTGATTCTGAAGTTTTTGATCTTTGCCCTGTTATTTACTGATAGGTTCTTGTTTTTCCTAATTTTATTACACGTGTTTTCTTTATCTTTGGTGATCCTTCTGCGTTCTTTTAATTTATTCGCCAATTTATCTTGGTCCTTTAGAATTTCCTGGTCAATTTCCCGATTTTCGCGCCCTTTTCTATTTTCAGCTCTCATTTTGAACTTACCGAGTTCGTTATCTTGCTTCGTTTTATTTTTCCCTTCGTTTGTCTTGAACTCTTTGGCCCGTTTCGAATTATCGATCATTTCTTCTATTTCTTGCAGTTCTTGCGGAGGTATCGTTAGGATTGCTTGTTCGTCTGCTGCGTTTACTACGTAAAGATAGGCTTTATTATTTCGATTTTTGACTATCGCGTTTCCTAGGTAAACTTTGGGGCCTGGCATCAAAAGGGGTAAATATCCTTCTCGTAAATCAGTTTCTTCGAGATTAATACAAACGGTTTTTCGCGTTCTTGGTGGAACCTGGATTATTCCTATCTTCGAGTTTTCTTTGAAAGTTTTGTCCATTGAAGAGGCTGAGTTTAACCTCGGGTTAACATGTCCGAAACAAACGGTAGGTTCCCTGCTCGGAAATGGTAAGGTTCCTTTGTTAGTATTAGTTTCTATAATTTTTTCGTAACAATTATCATATAATAAACCCCTTTTCAAGAACGGGATGCGGGTGTTTCCGTATTCTAAACGTCCCTTTTCAAAATTTATTTTTGCATTATTTTCGCGGAAAAATTCGGAACCTAGCACACCGTGCTGTTGTATGGGTATATTCTCTGGGATTACTTGGAAGTTACCCCGGGTACCTGCTATGTCTAAAATGATTTCCCCTAGTGTTACGACGTCTACTGCGGAAATTCCCTTTAAACAATATTTTTTATCTTTATTTACTTCACTAGTGGGGTTTATGCAATCCTTCCGGATGAGATTTAAATCGGATCCTGTATCCAACATAAAAGTGCCTGTGTGCTGTAATTCGTCGGCCTCTATTTCTACCGACGGAATCGTAGTCACGTATTTTTCTTTAGTTATTTGTGAAAATGTGCGCGTAGCATAATTATTGTTTTTGTCGTCTTCGAGTAATGGAACATTAGAAATATTCTCTTTGGAATTGTTTTCTTGAATTATAAAATTGTCTTTATCTTCTTTGCGTGAAATTGAGTTAGAAATATTTTCTTTGGAATTAATTGCTTGAATAGTAACGTTTTGACTTAACGTACCTTTGAAATCATTATCTTTGCGTAAAATTGAATTAGAAATATTCTTTTTGGAATTAATTGCTTGAATAGTATCGTTTTGATTTAACGTACCTTTGAAATCATTATCTTCGCGTAAAATTGAATTAGAAATATTCTTTTTGGAATTAATTGCTTGAATAGTATCGTTTTGATTTAACGTACCTTTGAAATCATTATCTTTGCGTAAAATTGAATTAGAAATATTCTTTTTGGAATTAATTGCTTGAATAGTATCGTTTTGATTTAACGTACCTTTGAAATCATTATCTTCGCGTAAAATTGAATTAGAAATATTCTTTTTGGAATTAATTGCTTGAATAGTATCGTTTTGATTTAACGTACCTTTGAAATCATTATCCTTGCGTAAGATTGAATTAGAAATATTCTTTTTGGAATTAATTGCTTGAATAGTAACGTTTTGGCTTAACGTACCTTTGAAATCATTATCTTTGCGTAAAATTGAATTAGAAATATTCTCTTTGGAATTAATTGCTTGAATAGTATCGTTTTGATTTAACGTACCTTTGAAATCATTATCCTTGCGTAAAATTGAATTAGAAATATTCTCTTTGGAATTATTTGTTTGAACAGTATACTCATCTTGAAAAAATGTATTGCTAGGGAGATCGTCTTCATCGTCTTCACTCTCATAAACACTTGAGATTTCTGTCTTAGGGTCATTCGTCTGATAATAAATCTCGTCGTTTTTATAAATATTATTAAATAGGCTCACGGCATAATCGTCTTCGTCATTCTCGAAACTATCGTTTGAAATATTTGGTTCAGTAGTATTCGTCTGACTAATTATCTCTTCATTAAAAGTACTCGACTCATTATTATTTATTTTCGTCACTTCGTCTTTTTTATTATCAATAGAAGTAAAACTGGAAGTATTTTCTTTAGATTCTTTTATCCCTACAGATCCGTTTTTCTCATAAGATTCGCTTTCGATTAAATTTATTCGTCTTCCAATGGGTAACTCTGTATCATTGTTACGGCGCGATTGGGTTTGCTGGTGGCCTCCGAACTCACGCCTTTGCTCGAGGGGCCCTTCCAGTTTTCCGATACCGGTGTTTGAATGTTACGCATTTCCTGTTTGTACTGCTCGTTTCGTTCTCTTTTGCGGCATTCGTTTATTGAATGACCAAAATTTTTGCAATATCGGCATGATTCGCGTTCCCTGGACCGTTCCTGGTCAGAATTATATTGATTTCTTGGATTAAAATTTTGATCTCGTCGTTGACTAGAATATTGGTCTCGCGGATCAAAATCGTTGCTTCGCGGTTGATAATTTCTTTGATTTCGTTGTTGATTCGAATATAAATTTCGTGAATTAAAGTCGTCATTGCGTGATTGATAATTTCCCTGACTCCGTTGAGGGTTTGGATATTGACTTCGCGTATTAAAATCATCGTAGCGTGATTGATAATTTCCCTGATTCCTTTGAGGACTTGGGTATTGACTTCGCGGACTAAAATCATTGTAGCGTGATTGATAAGTTCCCTGATTCCGCTGAGGACTTGAGTATTGACTGCGTGGACTAAAATCATTGTCGCGTGATTGAAAATTTCCCTGATTCCGTTGAGGGCTTGAATAGCGACTTCGCGAGTTAAAATCGTTATTGCGCGGTTGATAATTTCCCTGGTTTCGTTGATTATAATTACCTTGAAAGGTTGGTTGCCCATATTGGCGATTTGAAAATTGATCCCTTGAATTATTTTGATAACTAGGCTGCAGGCTTTGCTGCCGATTTGGAACTTGACTTCTCGAATTGTAATTATTTCTTTGGTCGCGGTTATTTCCGTCTTTGTCAATTTGGCAATCTCGGGTCTCATGACCTTGTCTCCCGCAGATTGTGCATTTTGGCGGCTTACTTTGCGCGTAATTTACCTTAGCGTCTTGAATTTTTTCGGATTCCTCCTTGCGTCTAAGGCTTCTTTTAATTTCTTCTTGTTGCTCTATTTTTCGAGCCGTATCTACTAACTCTTTGAATGTGTTCGGAATTTTACGAATTTTGGCTTCTATTTCTGATTTTAATCCTCGTAAAAATGCTGCTTTACCGTCAGCCTCTGTATTTCTTTTAAATATTTCGAAATCGTCTGTACTGCGTTCTTGTACAAATGCCTGAATTACGTTTGAAATCGCTTCGCGAACCCTAGCCGCGTAGGTTACTACGGATTCGTCCTTTTTCTGAAATAAATTTCCTAACTCTCCCTGACATAGGTTTACAGATTTTGTGGGACCGTATATTTCGCTGATTCGTGCAGTTAATTCATTTATCGTATCAAATCGTTCGTCCTCAAGTACGCGTCTAGCTTCTCCTTTTATTTTATTCCTTATTATTCTCGTAAGACTGAGTTCTATCTGTGGCGGTACCATATCTCGCGCATCTTTGCAACCTTGTATAAAACTACGTACGTCCGACGGCTTTCCGTCAAAATTCGGGACTGCTGCTAACGCATCTTTTATTGAAATGAAACTTTGCGGGCCTTGACCCGAAGGTCCACCACCTTCCTGATCCGGCATTCTCTTGTTTTTCCTGACAGGATTTTCCAAAAGGGGGATTTTAACCTCTGTTCGTTTCGGTTTTTTAGGTTCTCTGGGGTTTTCCTCAAGATCTACCGCGAATAGCTGTGTTCCCTTAGCCTTCGACCTAGTAACTCGCGCGTCTGGTTCTGCGGTTGGGTTTAGATTTGGCTTTAGATCTGGATCTGAGTCTAGATTTTGCTCAGAATCGAGGTTTATAAAAGTGTCGATGTCGTCTAATGGAATATCTATTACTTGCAAATTTTCCTTCGTGCAGGGCGGACTATGAACCACTTTGGGCATTTGTTGCTCGCCGGACATTGATCACTCGAAAGGGATAGTTGTAGTTTCGTTCGTCACTATTTATTCTCAACTTCGCGTTATCGTGGGGATTATAAATTTTGTTCGATTTCTGAATTGTATTTTTCCAGAAAGAATAAAAATAATAAAAAAAATTTTCTTCCTCTAGTCCTAGAGAGCAATGGTACCGAGATCGATTTCGTCGAGTCCGTCTAATATTTCCTTCGTTAATTTAGTAGTATTGTAATGATCTAGTTCGTCCAATTTTAAACATGAGAAATCTGAATCGGTTAATACCGGCAGTGTATCGCTAGCAACGGGGGATAAAATGTGGAAATCAAGTAAAAGGTCGGTCGGGGTTTCGCCGCAAACCAGCTTGGTAATGGTCCGAGCCGGTGGTTCCTCGATCTCTAGTTGAATTAAAGTATGAAAATCTGGATAAGAATTATTTGAGGTTTCGTTGCGAATTATTTCGCTATTGACTTGAACTGGTGCCTCCTTGATTTCTGATTGAGTTAAGGCGTAAGAGTTATTGGAATTTTCGTTATTAACTACTTCGGTGGTAATTTGGACCGACGGTTTCTTGGTTCTAGGGTCAAGATCGGTTGAGGTCTTGTTGTGAACTACCCGAGAAGCGATTTTGAAAATGATTCGTTCTAATGATTTCTTTGCAAGTCGTTTCGATCGTTTCAGATGCCGTGGGGTAAACTTATTTGGCATGTTCGTACACCTAAATCATAATATCGAGCCAGCCCCTTCTATTCTTTGTTTCCAAAATTCGGATGGCCAGTGCTAGTAGCTCCACGACTTCTCTCTAAAGAAGCAGTAAACGCGCCCTTTCCATCCGAGATTGATAAAACTCAGGTAGTTGGTGTGGCTCAATTTTCCTTAATTTTTAATTAATTTATGTCGTCAGGAACTGTACCCTTTGCCACTGTTGGATTCGTGAAAATCCGGTTGGGTTTGGCACCTTCTGTCAACCATGCACTTAATATTATGTCGTCAGGAACTGTACCCTTTGCCACTGTTGGATTCGTGAAAATCCGGTTGGGTTTGGCACCTTCTGTCAACCGTGCACTTAATATTAATTAATATACGTAAGTTTGAGAGGAACTCGGGATCTGAGACGAATGAAACGAATGCTTACTTTCTTAAAATAATACCAAGGCGCTTAGTTTCGATGATTTTATAAATGAGAGGATCTGAATAACTCGCTTGAGTCTGATTTCGTCCTAAGAAATGAATTTCTGGAAAGTTCGATGTTTGATTTTCCTGTAACGTCGATCATTCGATACAAAATATGCCACGTATTGTATCAATAATCTATTTCTCGAAACACGGAAAGAAAAATTTTCGAATTTTAACACTTGATCTTTACCTATCCATCGATCGTTACACGCGTCACAAGTTAAGCTATTCGCGATCTAAACGTTTGGTAGTTTTCCCGGCCGATGCACCAGAATTATTTTTATGTGACGTCGGGACGGTCGTTCGTGGACAAATCTAGAGACTAGCAAATAAACTTGTCTTTCCGAACGATCCTAGACGTACGCTCAGTAGTTTAGTGGGTTACCAATATCGATTAAGTACTAAAGTACAATGGAAGGTATCAATCTAGTGGTTTTTGGAGAGAATATTCTCGTCGTTGTGCGTCTATCTTTCTGGATCTCGTCTAACTCTGTTGGCTCTCGTCTAACAATTGCTCGTATTATTGGAATCACTTGAAATATTTGAATTCATGGAATCGCACTTAAATTGTTTGAATTATGTAAATTGAATCGTGTTTGAATTGTTTGAATTGATTGAATTGAATCACGCTTGAATTAATTGAATCGTTCGACTAAAATTGAATTGGTTGAGTCGAATTAAATTGATTGAATTAATTGAATTGCTTGAATAAAATTGAAGCGTTGGAATTTCGTCGTTACCTTCGTATTAATATTGGAAATGAACTCTTGGAAGGATTGAAGATAGAGAAAGGATTATTAACTCGATAATTAATCGTAATCTTCTTACCTTGCTTGCTGTTGTCGAGTGTGGCTCTGCTAACGGCGGCTGATGCTGGTTGCAGGTGTAGTATGTTTAAATAAGAAAAATAAGACTTGATAGAGTTCTTTGATAAATTTCACAATATTTATTTGAATTCACAATATGTCGTATTCAACCTCTCACTTTTCACCAATAAGAAGTTAAGTTAAAGATTGAAATTGAATTGAGATAAAAGAAATCGTTAATTGAGTTTAGTAGAAATAAAAGAAGTGAAAATATAACAAGTAATGAAATCGTCTAAGTCCGTCGTGGTGCAAGTGAAGTTAAAAAATATTCTAAGTTTTTAAAATCAAGAAAAAAGGGGTCTAAGTTTTAATATCGTCGAAGTGTAGATTAATTGCAATGGCGAGTGGTTTTCCGATGGTAACGAAGTGAGGACGAGATTCAGCTTGGTGAGGCTTAAATAGGATGATCAGGGGTGCGAGGGGTCCCAAAACGGAGCAGGGAAGTAGGGGTAGTCTTCTCCGCCTACGATCGGCGGGGGTCCCGATGGTGTGGGATGGTAGTAGGTGCTCTAGGGCCCTCCTCCTTTGTGCCTGTAGTGGTATGTCCGTGCGTTTCCTGGGATTGCACCCATCCTTTCCTCCCGTAGCTACCTTTTGTCCTTGGCTGTCCAGCACATTGGCACGTGCAGTGTTGAAATAGGTTCTCGGAATTTGACATTTGGTTACCGTTTTCCTTCATTACCCATTTGACTTTTTGGGTAAAATATGTTTGTTGTTGTCGTAAAAAATCTGGTTCGGATTTGCTCGGTATTTCATGCCTGCGTTTCTCGGGTATTGTTCGTTATTCCTGTCATTGTTGTAAAACTGTCTTTACAACTCTTTTATGATTTTTACTTCTAAGGATTTGATTTTAAAGGTTCCAAGTGAGAGTTTGAACATAGGTATACAGGTATAGATGTGGTTACATGAGTTATATTACTTAACTTAATTTAGTTATTTTAATTATATGTCAGCTAATGGATTAGACTGAGAGTCTTTGTTCAGCCGGCAAGATGGCTGATCGCAAGTTGTTATATATGGACCGCATTTTGAGAGTCTGACACTCGCGAGAGTGTTTATTTTACGAGGCGATTTCTAGGTATCGCCTAGCTTCGTTGTTTTTATCGACTGTTGAATGATTGTTTTTCGTTAGTTATCGGTCTTAGTCTTATAAACTATCGTTGGTTTACGGTTATTGCTCGATCAGTGGGCATCGCGATATTCAACACCTTAATAATTTGAATGTTTAAGTATTTGAAATATGCAATCCCATATTAATTATTTATAAGGTGTTCAATCTCACGGTTGCAGTTTGTTAAAAAGATAGTTGCTAAAATTTGAATATATATATTGATTATAGTATTAATGATAAATTCTGAGTACATATTTTATAAGAATAATTAATAATTCATTATAATGTCATAATGTAGAAATTGGTTGAATAGTATAAAGGAATTTATATGAGGGATTAATATTTGAAGATTAATAAAGATAGTTAATAACATGAATATTCAAAGGTTGATCATAATATAGAGTACTTGTGATTAATAATATCTTTAACATATAAAATTTTATGGGGGATAGCTTGAGATATGAATATGATACGTGTAGGTTAAGTATAATATTTTTCATAATGGATTATATATATATATATATATAATATCTTATATCTAGAATAGCTTAGAAGCTAGAACATGGTGTTAATATGGTACTAGTTTGGTGTGTACGTGTACATATTGAGGTAGTACATATCAGTATAGTGTAATTAGTTATTTTAACGGTTATAATCTAGTAAGGGAATGAACTCATTATTAGTGTGCATTGTAATGTAATTTCTGGGTTTTTACGTATCGTAAAATAAGGTCGGGGCGTAGCCTAAGTGTGCAGGCGAGTAGAGTGTATGTATGCGTGTGTGTGTGTTTCTTAGAAGGCTATCTTCTGTGTGAGTTTGAATAGGTGTACAACGGGTGTTTTAAAGCTGAATCCAAAGCTGTATTATAACATATGATATTTATGACTTAATTACTGTTAAAGACAAGGATTTTGTATAAATGTAGTAATTGATGTGCTAACTTCGTAGTTGGTAATTCTGGAAGAAAGGTAATAATGAGTACATGATATAGTGGATAATATAATGGTTATAAATTTTTAATGTTAGTTTATAATGATCAATATCTCAAGAGTGAATAATATGGTATGATTCTTGGTATGTAATACTTGTATGGTAAGATGGATCATATTAGTTCTTAAGATAATATCTATTCAGGATAAGAGAATTTCGTTGGGTAATGTCGGTAAGGTCTGAGTTCTCTGATGTTGGTAAGATAGGAATCTTTTAATTGGGCAACTCCTAGTGAGTTGGAGGTTGGACAAAAATGCTCAGAGTGTACGTCATAACGAAGTTCTCATATTCTATGGAGTTAGTTAGATCTAGTAATATTATATAGTTATAAGCAAAATAGGGAATATACGTCCGGTCGGACGTTACAGCGGCGTGGTCTCACGTTGAACGTCAAAACAGGCAGAGAGGGGAGCTCAATATACGCCAGAGAATCTCTGTATACACTACCTTCCTGGCGATTCTAGCGTTCGCATCCTACACCCAAAACGCTCCATACTCTCTCAGCGCTGTCGTAAGTCTAAGAAGCGCACTTGCTTGCTTCGTTCGCACCAATTGCGAGGCTGAATTGCGTGAGCATACTTTCTGACGTGCGTTCCTTCGCAGATCCATTAATAGATGATTTCGGTTTTCTGCACTCTTATAAATCCTACAACTGCTGGCGAAAAGAAATGGAACGTAAAAAAAAATCCGGGTGGGAGTACAAAAAACTAAGAATTGCGAAACAAATTGAATTGAACAAGAATAAAAATATTGATGCCTTTTTAAAAAAAAGTAGCGACTCATCAACAGGTGAAAATGATGTACCCCCCTCCTCTACCTCTTCTGAATCAAATCCTATAACCGATACTATTGTACGAGGAAACTCCTCCACTACCGATGGCGAGGCCGACGAACAACCGATACAAAAACTTCGAAAATTAGACGTAAATCCTGCAAATTTTGAACGACCAGAACAACCTGAGTCCACAAATCAAATATGTAAGCGTATTTTGTCTGATCCTGCAACTTGGGTATCAGTTACTGATCCAACTATGCGACAGTTAATTCTGGAAAAAGGCGTCGAACAAATCACAGACTATGATTTTCCAGTAGAAAATGGGAGACGTTTTAATCCTAATTATTATACTCGCAGGCTAAATAACGGTGAAAAAACAACCAGACCCTGGTTAATTTATTCGATAGATACGAATAAAGTATATTGCTTGTGTTGTCTATTATTTTCCAAGACGATTTTAAACCAATGGCCAACTATGGGCTCGTGTGATTGGGAACATTTGTCGCGGGATTTAGTTGCTTACGAGAAGTCAGCCAGACATATTACCGCTTTTAAAGATTGGAAGGAGTTTGACCATCGTTTAAAAGTAGGGACAACCATTGATGCGCAACATCAACGTATCGTAAACCAAGAGGCTGAGCACTGGCAAAACGTTTTGCACCGAATCGCAAGCATTATACAGTACTTAGCCGGACAATCCCTTGCCCTGCGAGGTAGCTCAGATCGTTTGTACGATCGAGACAATGGTAATTTTCTGAAACTCATTGAATTATTCTCCAAGTTTGATCCAGTCATGGCTAATCATCTCTCACGCATACGCAATCAGGAAACCCGATACCATTACTTAAGTAATACTATCCAAAACGAAATAATTTTATTAATTTCGTCAAAGATACGAGAAATCTTGATTCAAAAAATTCAATGCGCAAAGTATTACTCGATCATATTAGACTGTACCCCTGATAAAAGTCGTATTGAGCAAATGTCTATTATCGTACGAGTTGTAGAATACGATGATGAAGTGACGAAATTTGAAATACGGGAGCATTTTTTGGGACTAATCCCTGTCACTGATACTACAGGCAAAGGTTTAACTGAGCGCATAATTAGCGAGCTAGAATCTTTGAGCATTCCGATTTCAGATATGCGTGGTCAGGGATATGATAATGGGGCAAATATGAGAGGAAAACACTCGGGTGTTCAACGCAGAATTTTGGATATAAATCCCTGCGCGTTCTTCGTACCGTGTTCGGCTCATACATTAAACCTCGTGGTTTGTGATGCTACTTCTGCCACTGGAGAAATCACCGGCTTTTTTGATGTTATTCAGAAGGTTTATGTCTTCTTCTCGAGCTCGCCTGGTCGATGGGATGTATTAAAAAACCATATCTCGTCACTAACTTTGAAGGCTGTTAGTGACACCCGTTGGGAAAGCAGGATTGAAGCAATAAAACCATTACGTAATAATGTTGGGGAAATTTATGATGCACTTCTGGAAATATCTATAGATACAGGTAGAGCTGTTCAAGTGCAACACGAAGCTAAGTGCTTAGCCCAATATTTACAAAATTTCAAGTTCTTATGCAGTTTGATCATCTGGTATAATGTTCTTGATAAAATGAACGCTGCTTCAAAAATTATGCAGGATCCTTCATTGAACATTGTTGATTGCTGCCAGGTGCTTCAGAAAACTATCGAGACTCTCAAACAATATCGAACTGAGGAAAGCTTCTCTGTAGTACTACAGGAAGCAACGAAACTGGCAGCTGATCTAGAAATTGAACCTCTATTTCCGGCAGAAGTCACAGTTCGAGTTCGACGTAAAAAACGTCTATTTGATTATGAAACTACAGATGAACCGATTACAGATCCAAAACAGAAATTCAAGACGGAATTTTTTTTCCACATCCTCGATACTACAATAACTTCAATGCAGGAAAGATTTCAGCTTTTAGAAGCGCATGGCAATAATTTCATATTCATCTACAATATCCACGAGTTGAAGTCCCTCTCTAAAGATCAAGTCCTTACAAATTGTATGAACTTACAAGGAGCATTAACTCAGGGGGAAAACATGGATGTGGATGGAATCGATCTTTGCGATGAACTGATTAACTTGGCTGCTATCTTGCCTTCGAAACTGACACCCATTGAAGTTTTAAACTTTATAGCAAGAACTGAATTGCAAACGGTTTTTCCAAATGTCATCGTAGCATTGCGAATATTGCTAACCCTACCCGTTAGCGTGGCATCCGGGGAGCGCAGTTTTTCTAAATTGAAGCTGGTAAAAAATTATTTACGGTCGACCATGAGCCAAGAGCGATTGGTTGGTTTGATGACCATCTCTATTGAACATGAATTATGTGGTTCAATAAGCTTTCCAGAACTGATTAAGGATTTTCCTCTAGTTAAAGCCCGGAAAATTAATTTTATCTAGAGGTCCCTAGCGAGACTTATTTTTGTTAATGTGAAACTGCTGGCAGTGTAGGACAAAAAATCCATGAAATATATTTTGCAAGACGAAAAGGGGAGTTCGCAAGAAACTGGATGAAAAAAGAAAATGAAAAACCCAAAGAAATAAATAAAATTTAAAAAAAATTAAAAAAATAAAAAAATAAAAATTTGAAGAAAAAGAAAAAAAAGGAGTCAGTTATTCGCCACGTCCACGTCGTTGATTCTGGTTATTACAAAGAGCGGATTAAATGTGTGTGTGTGTGTGGGTTGAGGGGGGGGGGGGGGGGGGGAGGCGGATTCAAGTTTCTACTGTCCCAGGTGCCCAACATGCTGGGAACGGCACTGTATATATATATATATGGGGTAGTCCATGCCGTTTCGACCAACCCATGACCCCGACCCCCTAGGATTTTGAAATAAATTTTTTATATGATTTGCCGGTCTTCAAAATGCAACGTCAATTTTTTTCAGATTTTTATTATTTTTGGTTATTTTTTAAAAAATTTCCAAAGTCAACAAAAGAACGCCATGTTTTAAAAATTTGAAAAAATTCAATAAAATTCTACGAAATAAGATAATTTTTTCCATGTTAATTTTATAGTGGTGTTCTTGAAGGGACACCCGGGGCAGGACTAAGCCTATGAAAAAAGTCCAAGTCGGACCGTTTTATTTTTTGCAGACGTCAATTTTTGTGCCCAAAATAGTACCGCATAGTTGAAAATAAATTCCTTTTTTTTTTACGTTCATTCAGAAAATTTTTTTTTTTTTAAAGTGAAAAAAAAAATAGAAAAACAAAAAAAAAAAAATTGATTTCATTTTCAACTATGCGGTATTATTTTAGGCACAAAAATTGACGTCTGAAAAAAAAAAGACAGCATCCGACTTGGACTTTTTCCCTTGGCTTAGTCCCGTCCCGGGTGTCCCCTCTAGAACACCACTATAAAATTAATATGGAAAAAATTATCTTATTTCGTAGAATTTTATTGAATTTTTTCAGATTTTTAAAACATGGCATTTTTTTTTTGACTTTGGAAATTTTTAAAAAAATAACCAAAAAAAATAAAAATCTGAAAAAAATTGACGTTGCATTTTAAAGACCGGCAAATCGTATAAAAAATTTATTCCAAAATCGGAGGGGGTCGGGGTCATGGGTTGGTCGAAACGGCATGGACTACCCCATATATAAATTTTATTCAGAAACTACTACTACTGCTAAAATACAACGTCCTTAAAAACTATTTCTGAATTAGCATGATGACGTCAGTGGCGACAACGTTGTTGTCAACGATCACACATAGACTTCATTCTACACCGTCCATGATCATTGTCAACAAATTTGACAAGTTGTTCAAAATACAAGCGGAACTTGTTTTACGGAGAAAAATATTTGCCTGTATATATGATTCGTAGGTGGAAAGAGCTTCGACCCCGCGAGTATGGAGAAGAGATAAACCCGGTTGTAGCGGATCGGATTTCACGAGCGCTTGAACCTACGAGTCAGTTACGAGCGCTGAAAAGTTCATAAAAATTTTGCTCCATCGAGTATTTGTTCGTCGACAATAGAGTCGATATCAATTCGCAAGAAACAATAATAACATGGTGTTAAGTCATTCGTTTCTCAGGAATCGATATCGACGCCATTGTCGACCAAATATTCGACGGAACAAAATTTCATGAACCTTCCACCCCTCGTAACGGACTCGAAGGTTCGAACGATTCGTGAACGTAACACACACACACACACACACACACACACACACACACACACACACACACACACACACACACACACACGTACAGAGTGTAAAAACTAATGTCACGAACTATGACGCTATCATAACACTCTGACGTACGTCAGCTATAATGTACACCAAAAACAGGCGTAACAACTCACAAAACACAATGTCGAAATAGTGATCGCGAAAGTTTCCTTCAGTCTGCAAACTGATGACCTCTCGCGCAGCGTCCGCTTCCTCACACACAAGGGCACCGATTTGCTGCAGAGTCGGAGTCTTCATTTTTCTGGCCTTCACTACGCCTGCGGAATATTCCACCAACGAGCTCTTGCACTGGTTTACATCAGCCGTCAACACTTCCAACTGCAGCAGATGCTCGTTCACGCAGCAAGAGATGTTTTTCAGACCGTCAAACGTGATTTTCTGCATCAAAATCAGCGGTGAATAGGTTTTTCGTTTTTTACAGCTAGGTTCTGCGTCGTCATCGTCTTCATTCGCTGCGGTGGTGTCGACATTATCCATCGGCTCGGTACTGCGCGTGTAGAAAGAGACCACTTTTGCGCCATGAGCCGAAGTGAATCTCAAGGAACAGCCACCATCGAGGGAAATCGTGTCGTTGAGCAAACTGCTCAGTGCACCGGCCCCGCGTTCTTCCTTCCTCTCCAAATAGCTGTCGAGTTCCCTGAATCTTGCTACCAACTCTTCCCAGGCTACGACGGTGAGGGATACACCGCTCGAGTAGTTGTTAACGAATTTTACTACCGGCTCGAACGTTCCGTCCAACTTCAGACGTAACCCAACGACCACCTTCTTCGACCACGAGGTGTTCAACCCGTACGTTGTCGACAATACCAGATGACGCTCGGATTTCTTCAAAGCGATTTCAAAGGTCTTGAACAATTTACTGCAACCGTCTCTCACTAAACCCGTCTCCGGAGCTGCCATGATGTCTGATTTCTGTAACTGTTGAAGTTAGACTGAACTCTCCCGTCATACTTCGAGCAGCTGAGCCACAATTTTGTATGCATCAGCAGCTGGGTACACCGATGCAACTCGCACACGATTAAAACATATGGGCAAATCCACGTGAAGTGGTAACACTTTTTGACATCGACATTTTTAATTTTTTTTAAACTTTACACACGTGTTCTTCATGGTCCGTAGAAGAGAGTCCCCAAACCATTCTGCCCTAGGATCAATATCTTAGAAATGATGCGCAATTGAAATTTTGAAATTATGCCGAAAATCGTCGCGCGCGCTCCTCTTGAATGTCTCATAACTTTTGATCCGCTGGACGGAAATAGGTATGTTATGTATCGATTTGGAAGGTATTGAACTAATCTAACAGTTGGTGAATGTCATTTTATTTTTCCAAAAAATGTCAAATTTTCCACTCGAAAATAAATTTGGAATACTGTTTTCATTACCAGCCCCACAAATCACCGAGCTGAAAAAATTATGGTGTATTCCTGGCCCTATTGTCTACTTGCACACCAATTTTGAAGGTGGCGATTAATGGACATCGAAACGAAAAAATTATTCCGTCAACAACGCTACGCCGCGCAGTGTCATTCTCCCAGATTTCTGAGGTGTCGAAACCCATATTCAATAGGAACGCAAGAATTACGATCGGGATAGTAGGATTATGGTGACAAGTGATGCAAAATATAAAATTCAACGATCTCAAGATTATTTGCGGTAAAATAATCAATTAGTATTCATATCACTAGCCTTTCTCATTGCGATACAATTTTTTCGTTTCGATGCCCATGAATCTCCACCTTCAAAATTGGTGTGAAACTAGACAATGGGGCCAGGAATACACCATAATTTTTTCAGCTCGGTGATTTGTGGGGCTGGTAATGAAAACAGTATTGCGAATTGATTTTCAAGTGGAAAATTGGACATTTTTTGGAAAAATAAAATGACATTTACGAACTGTTAGATTAGTTCAATACCTTCCAAATGGATACATAACATACCTATTTCCGTCCAGCGGATCAAAAGTTATGAGACATTCAAGAGGAGCGCGCGCGACGATTTTCGGCATAATTTCAAAATTTCAATTGCGCATCATTTCTAAAATATTGATCCTAGGGCAGAATGGTTTGGGGACTCTCTTCTACGGACCATGAAGAACACGTGTGTAAAGTTTAAAAAAAATTAAAAATGTCGATGTCAAAAAGTGTTACCACTTCACGTGGATTTGCCCATATACAGGGTCTATTCGTGGGTGAGACCCATAGGGCGCCCTATTATATGCAATTCATAGTACAAGTACGCTCTGTGCCATGAAAAACAAAGAAAATTGTGACGTTTAACTCTCAATTGTCGATATTTGTGTCAGTCGCTCAGCACGATCTTTATCCCGAACAATAGCCATGTTGCTGGAAGAGATTACTCTGACAACACGACTCTCGCCAGCTGCACATACGTTCGTAGTACCTGAGGGATAGGTGATCTCACCTCAGGGTTATGCGGTATGATCTCCCCCCCAGAGGAGTACGAGTCCTTCACATGATCTTTACCCCTGAAGAGGTTGCTTTGACACCACATCTCTCACACTGACACACGTATATTCGTCATACGGTCGTAGTATCTGAGGATGATGTTACCTCAGAGGTATAGATGCATTGGAACACTAGCTCTAGTTTCTCCCAATCAGTGCAATTTCAACAGCAGCAAGAAGAAGAAGAAGAAGAAGGAGAAGAAAAAGAAAAAGGTATGCTCATAAATTCTTCAGCTCGTATAGTCTCAATAATCAAATAACCGAATAACGATTAACAGATGGAACAATTCGAATATCGGAGAACCCTTATCAGGCAGCGGTTTATTGGTGTCACGAGGGAGACGCTGGAATTTCTCCGGGATAGTGGGGCGCCGGAAGAAATTATAAATAATCTTATAGAGTCCGGGAACTTGATTCTCCGACTTCTCAGGAGGGAGGGCCGGCTGAACGACCTTCTACTTCGTCACCGGGAGCAGCAGAGGGCCGCTGGGGTTGTTATTCAAGACGAGGAAGTTTCCTCGTCAACCCCGGAGAACAACGGAGACGAGGAGAGGCAACATCAGCGCTCTCCCACGCCACCGCGCTTCCCCTCGCCGCAGCTCTCCCCCTCCCCACCTGCGTCTTCCTCACCTGATGATTATGATGAATAGAGGCTTTTATTTTATTATGTCTATTATATCATGTTTATTATATTTATTAGATATATTATATATACAGGGTGTCACAGAAAACATGCCGAGGCTCTCGCATAGTAAATCTTGATCATAAATGGGATCGAAATTTCCTTAGCCGTTTTTTCCTGAGATGCATAGATTTTCCGTTATAATTATTTTAATTTCAGCCAATCACGCGCCGCCTATGATCGGGCAGTATGTCGGTGTGCCTCCCGCTCGCTTGTGTGCACTCGAAATACAACCGCGCGGGAGGCACACTGACATATGGCCCAGTCATAGGCCGTGCGTCATTGGCTACAATTGAAATAATTATAACGGAAAATCTATGCATCTCAGGAAAAAACGGCTAAGGAAATTTCGATCCCATTTATGATCAAGATTTACCATGCGAGAGCCTCGGCATGTTTTCTGTGACACCCTGTATATATATATATATATATATATATATATATATATATATATATATATATATATATATATATATATATATATATATATATATATATATATATATATATATATATATATATATATATATATATATATATATATATATATATATATATATATATATATATATATATATATATATATATATATATATATATATATATATATATATACAGGGTGTATCAGGTTGAGCGCACCGAATTGTGTGAGTAGATTCCGCGAGACATTCTAAGACTAAATTCCCTTTACCAAAAATCCGAGGGCCTAATAGTTTTCGAGTTACAGAATATCTTAGTTGACCAATCACAGGGCCTGGAGCTGACCGAGTCAGGGCCGTGTCAAAAGAATAAAATAGGTAGTGCCCGTGGGTCTGATCCCGTAAAATTTTATTTTCCTATTTCGAAGAAGGCGTCGACATCATCTTCGGGAAATGTCCTTGTAAAGCATACGTCTTCCTTATCTGCGTCCAGGTCCGCTTGGGATGGACATTTCCCGAAGATGAGTCGATGTCACCTTCGAAAAAGGAAAATAAAATTTTACGGGCTCACACCCATGGGCACTACCTATTTTATTTTTTTGATACGGCCCTAACTAGGCCAGCTCCAAGCCCTGTGATTGGTCAACTAAGATATTGTATAACTCGGAAACTATTAGGCCCTCGAATTTTTGGTAAAGGGAATTTAGTCTTAGAATGAGTCAAGGAATCTACCCACATCATTCGGTGCGCTCAACCTGATACACCCTGTATATATATATATATATATATATATATATATATATATATATATATATATATATATATATATATATATATATATATACCGGGTCTATTCGTCGGTGAGACCCATAGGGCGCCCTATTATATGCAATTCATAGTACAAGTACGCTCTGTGCCATGAAAAACAAAGAAAATTGTGACGTTTAACTCTCAATTGTCGTTGTTTTTTCGGTAACAGAGCTTACTTGTACTATGAATTGCATATAATACGGCGCCCTATGGGTCTCACCCACGAATAGACCCGGTATATTGTAACGTATCAAGCCTGCTCCGAAGACACTGCGTGCGCAACCTCGAGGAGTAGGGATACGGAGTAAGGGAACAGGTATAAAAATGGCGTAAACGCGCTGCTCCGCAGCATTTTCTACCTGTCGGAGAAATGACTCACTAAAACTTTAAATACTCGCTATTCCGCCTGTCGGGGAATAAGCACTTTGCTTTATAACTTAGAACAATTGCTTATCAGTAAAATAGAATTGTTTCGAATCTCATTAAAATCATCATATAACATTTAATAGAAATTCAAGACATAGGTCGAGTCTTAGAATAAAATTAAAGATTACCTACTTATAAACAGCACGGTAGAATCACCTGTCGGGAGTCTAGCCACAACACAAACACAATAAGTCGTTAAAGTCACGAAAATAGGGAAAACCAAACACGTAGCATTAAGTTTCATTTCTGTATTTAAATTTTGTATTTTTATTTTTGTAAAACTCAAATTTTCATCGCATTAAATTTTATGTTAGATAAAATCGTCTAGTTCTGGATTTTTGTCTAACTACTAAAATTTAACCTTTAACATCTCATCCTTTTAAATCAGGGAAATTGCCAGCCTTAAAGAATTACTGTTTAGCACTGGTAAATCTTTATCCGTGTCTGGATTAGTAAACGTTTCAGGTCTGGAGAACAGGTTCGACTTTTGGAGTCCAACTCTGTCTAATAAGATTTCACTCAGGGCGATAGGCTTGATATTGTATCCAGCTCTATCAAATCAGGGTGCAGGCTTGATTATTCATTAATCCAGCTCTGCGATTGCAGCTCTAGTCGGCAACGATTCGAGTCTGTTAGTTAGGAACTTGGTCAGGTCTTGTAAGCATTGAGCGAGGCTCTGAACAAACTAAATTTTTAATGCAACAACCACGGCCTCTGTCTTATATTAAATTAATTAATTAATCAATTTAATACCAAACGTTGCAATATATATATATATATATATATATATATATATATATATATATATATATATATATATATATATATATATATATATATATATATATATATATATATATATATATATATATATATACAGAGCGATTGTCGGGAAAGTGGGCGCCTGAAGTCAGGCAATACTGTTTTTCTCTAAACTAGCAACATTATTGGTTGAATAGATATGGTCGACCAATGATGTTGCCAGTTTAGAGAAAAACAGCATTGCCTGACTTCAGGCGCCCACTTTCCCGACAATCGCTCTGTATATAAATATATATATATATATATATATATATATATATATATATATATATATATATATATATATATATATATATATATATATATATATATATATATATATATATATATATATATATATATATATATATATATATATATATATATATATATATATATATATATATATATATATATATATATATATATATATATATATATACAGGGTGATTCACATCCCACAGGAAAGATTTCAGTTTTGGACTCCTTACCAAAATCTAAGAATAAAGTTCCTTGACGAAAATGTCGAGGGTCCAGCCGTTCTGGAGTTACAGAAGGTTTTGTCCTCCCAATCAGAGGGCCGTGTTATGCTTTGCTCAGTCACGTATTAAGCCTGTAAAATGATCGGTGCCCCATACATATGAACTTTGACTGTGTAAATTCGACGTACGCGATTTTGAGGTACCTTCTAATGTCAATCGTCGTCTCCGCTCCATAGTTTTCTCTGTCCAGGTCGTCCAATTGGTGATTCTCTTGCCCCACGACTTTTGCTCTGTAGACGACGTTGTCCAGATAGTCAGACTGACGATTCTCGTCATACAGATCGTTCGCTCCGTAGTTTTCGCTATTTCTGTCATCAGTTTGGTATTTCGCTGGCCCCACGTGTTCACCGCTCTGTAGACGACGTTGTCCAGGTAGTCAGGCTGACGATTCTCGTCATCCAGCTCGTTCTCTTCGTAGTTTTTCTTATTCCGGTCCTGAGTTTAGTAGTTCACGGGTTCCCCGTGTCTAACGCTCTGTGGATGACGTTGTCCAGGGGGTCAGGTTGACCAGGTCGTCTACGGAGCGTTAGACACGTGGGACCAGTGAAATACCAAACTGATAGAAATAGCGAAAACTACGGAGCGAACGATCTGTATGACTAGAATCGTCGGTCTGACTACCTGGACAACGTCGTCTACAGAGCGTTAGACACATGGGGCATGGGAACTACCAAACTGAGGAGTGAAATAGGAAAAACTACGAAGAGAACAAGCTGGATGACGAGAATCGTCATCCTGACTACCTGGACAACGTCGTCTACAGAGCAAAAGTCGTGGAGCAAGAGAATCACCAATTGGACGACCTGGACAGAGAAAACTATGGAGCGGAGACGACGATTGACATTAGAAGGTACCTCAAAATCGCGTACGTCGAATCTACACAGTCAAAGTTCATATGTAGGGGGCACCGATCATTTTACAGGCTTAATACGTGACTGAGCGAGGCATAACACGGCCCTCTGATTGGGAGGACAAAACCTTCTGTAACTCCAGAACGGCTGGACCCTCGACATTTTCGATGAGGAACTTTATTCTTAGATGTTGGTAAGGAGTCCAAAACTGAAATCTTTCCTGTGGGATGTGAATCACCCTGTATATATATATGTCGCGTCGCCGTGGATATTGAGGGTTGGACACAGCGCTCTCGGTATTCGGCCGATATTTATGGAGCCTTAAGTGGCAAGTGTCAAATGATCGGGGCCAGCCGGGGACGTGGCGCCAAGAAGGCCCCTGAGAAGAATCCACCCCGGTGGTAATGGGTGGTGCAAGTACCACGAGTGCGTTGTATTACGTAGAGGCCTAGACTTAGTCAAGTGGAGAAGGAGGGTTCTCGGGGCATTCCTTTTTGAGCATTGAAAGTAGCAACACGTATCTTTTTTAAAAGAAAGGCTCTGCGTGATACACCCCACTGCCATTGCCGTCGGGTTATTGTTAATTACAACGAAAACCATTATTTTTATTGTATCTTTCTAACGTAATAAACAGAACGTCTTGTAAGCTGTGTCACTGCGGCAGTCAGTGAGTTAATTAATAGTCTAGTTATTTTACCGATCAGATACGTGACGTACGCTTGGGCTTCTCGGTCCTGACGAACATAGTGAGTTTTACCCGAGCGTATTACCGTATCTGACATCAGAAGTGGGATACAGAACGTTTAATCGACTGTGATTCGTGTAGTAGAAGTTATTATTGTTGTATTGTGTTAGTGAATAAGTTTTGATATAACTATGGAAAGTATTGGTGAGAATAGTGTGCCCGTGGTGGCGATAGACGCTGAGAGCGCAAGTGTGGTGGCGAGAGTCGCTGAGAAGAGTGTCGATGTGACGGATCGTGAAACGGCGAGTGTGAGATCCCGAAGTAGAAGGAGAAGAAGATCCCCTTCAATATCGGAATCTGAGTACGATTCTGATGAAACAGTCGACAGAAAAAATCTACGGAGAAGACGCAGGTCGAAATTAGAGGAGGAGAATCTTCGACTTTTGGCGTTGCTCTCTAGACGAGAACGGGTCTCGATGAATCTCGTGCAATTCGATCCGAAAACTACCGATGCGACTGGTTGGGCGAAGATGGTCGATGAATGGATTCGTCGCTACAATCCTGATGACTGGGAAGTGGTCCAGCATCTGGCTAAAGCCTTCAAGGACGAGGCGGCGCAATGGTTCACGGGTATGGACCCTTCGGGTAAGAGCTGGGTTGAGATCCGGGCCGAATTTTTGAGCGTTTACGCTAAAAACAAAAACGTCGCATCCGAGCTGCACACCATCTGGTCCGAAGGCGCCGAGTTTACGCTAGAAAACTTCATGAAGAGAGGGAGAAAGTTGAAGGCGTGGCTCGGCGAGCGGAAGAATATGGACGAGATCGCTGCACAATTGGCAGGATTGTCGTATTCGGCGGAAAACAGATTCGTCCGAAATATTTTCGTGCGTGAGTCGCCGAAAAGCTTGCAGGAGGCGATGGCATTTCTCGACGGACGGACGACCGACCACCATCGTCAGCGTGCATCCTCCGGAGCCCCTGGTCCTCATACCAAGACTTCGGCGCCGCGAGATGGTAGGTCGCACCGTACGGACGTCGAGTGCTTCAATTGCGGCAAGAGGGGACATCGGAAGGCCGATTGTCGGGCAGCCCCGCGGTCAGGAGGGAGCAGGCAGGCACGAGAGTCCAAGGGTTCGGACAACCACAGGCGTTCGGATCCGAACAAGCCGGTGACCTGCTACAGCTGCAGGGAGGAAGGGCACATTGCCCCTAACTGCCCCAAGAAGAATGAGAAGGTAGTGAGGCTTTGTAATTTGACCTCTACAGAGAATACTCTGAAACTGGCTGATGGTAAGGTGTTGAAATTTATTTTTGATTCTGGTTCAGACTGCTCTCTTGCAGCAGAGAGTCTGGTAGAAAGGTTACCTGGTAAAAGGAAATTGATTTCTGAGCGGTTGAGAGGTATTGGGAATGGTTATGTAGATTGCCGTGAGCAGATCTCTTTGTTTGCCGAGTTAGATGGCATAAATGTTGAAATTGATTTGTATGTGGTACCGGACGATAGTTTGCCTGCGAAGTTGATTCTAGGTAAAGAATTGTTAGCAAATGGTGTCTCAGTCACGTTGGACGGAACCATGGTTAAATTTGTAAAGGTAGACAAATTTGTTGGCTCATGTAATGTAGAAGTGGATATCAACGCTGTTGATTGTGACTCGGTTGCGATGAGAGAACCACTGGTAGAGTTGTTGAAACTGTATGCGAAGCATATGAGCGTTGAGGCTCCGAAGGTCCGAGTAACATCTGGAAGTTTTGAGATTCGGTTAAAGGACGAGAATAAAATAGTGCAGAGAAGGCCTTACAAGCTAGGCATGGTAGAACGAGAGACCGTAAGAGGTTTGGTTAATAAAATGCTCGAGGCAGGAATCGTTCGGGAAAGTAGAAGCCCGTTTTCTAGTCCAATCATCTTGGTTAAGAAAAAGGATGGATCGGATAGATTGTGTGTAGATTTTCGGGAATTGAATTCGAACACGGTAGCAGACCGTTATCCATTGCCGCTGATTCAAGATCAGTTAGATCGTTTGTCCGGTGCATACTATTTTTCGTCATTGGATATGACGGCTGGGTTCCATCAGATACCCGTTGAAAAGAATACGGTCGAGAAGCTTGCGTTTATTACACCTGACGGACAGTTTGAGTTTTTAACAATGCCATTTGGGTTGATGAATGCACCCTCTGTGTATCAGAGAGCCATTAATAACGCGTTGGGAGAATTGAGATTTTCGTTCGCGATTGTTTACTTAGATGATGTTCTTATACCTGGCAGAACTGAGCAAGAGGCTCTGGAGAGATTAAAAATCGTAATGTCGAAACTAGCCGAGAATGGATTCTCGTTTAATTTGAAGAAGTGTAAATTTTTGAAAACCGAGATTGATTACCTGGGGTACACTGTATCGCATGGAGAGCTGAGGCCCAACCTTCGAAAAATCGAAGCCCTGGTGCAATCGCCCATCCCCCGAACGCAGACCCAGGTAAGGCAATTGTTGGGATTGGCATCATATTTTCGTAGATTCATACCGCGATTTTCACAGATAGCAGCTCCTCTTTATAAACTCACCGCAGGTAGTACCAAGACGATAACATGGACTGACGAACATACCGACGCTAGAAACAAGCTCGTTGAATGTTTAACATCGGAACCTTTGCTGCGAATATTCGACCCTAATCTTCCTATCGAACTGCATACTGACGCTAGTGCCCTCGGGTATGGCGCAGTATTGCTTCAGAGAGTTGACAAAGAAAAACATCCGATCGCTTATTACAGTAAACGTACCATAGATGCTGAAACTCGTTACCATTCGTACGAACTTGAGACCCTTGCTGTTGTAAACGCAATAAAACACTTCAGACAGTACTTGGTGGGACGTAAATTCTTAGTCGTGACGGATTGTAACTCCCTAAAGGCCGCGAGCCTCAAGAAAGATCTAACGCCACGAGTTTATCGTTGGTGGGCATTTTTACAATCATTCGAATTTGAAATAGAATATCGCGCGGGTGAACGAATGAAACATGCGGATTTTCTATCGAGAAATCCGGTTACAGAAAAGAATGTACTGAAGATAGTAAAAGACGACGCGAATAAGATAATCGAGTTAACCGATGACTGGCTAATTGTAGCTCAACAAAAAGACGACGAAATAAAAACTTTGTACCGCGAAGTACTGGACGGATCGGAAAAAGCAAAGACGTACTCAATAAAAGACAAAATTTTGATGCGGACAATAGAAAGAAAATCGAAACAAATCACACTACCTATAGTGCCGCGACTGATGATATGGTCGCTCATACATCACGTACACACAAATATCTGCCACTTGGGCTGGGAAAAGACTCTAGATAAATTGTACGAACTGTATTGGTTTCCTCAGATGTCAAAGCGGGTTAAGAAATTTGTAGAGAACTGTATCTTATGTCAAACCTGCAAATCGGTATCAAGACCGACGCAAGCACAGCTGCATCCGATAGACAAGGTTGATACTCCATGGCATACGATTCACATAGACATATCCGGGAAATTATCAGGTCCCTCTGACAGAAAAGAATACGTTTTCGTAATTATAGACGGATTCACGAAATTCGTAACATTGAATTGGATAAATCGTTTAGACACAGAAACAGCGATTAATCAGGTAGAGAGACATTCGTTTACGTTTGGAGTTCCAAGACGAATTATTTGTGATCAAGGCGCAGGCTTTACGAATGCGCGATTTAAGAAATTTTGCGATGAAAAGAATATTCAGATTCACCTTATAGCTTCGGGAACGCCGAGAGCTAACGGTCAAGTTGAGAGGGTCATGTCGACCATGAGAAATATGTTGTCTATAAGCAAAGCTCAGGGGAAAAAATGGCAAAATGAGTTAGGCAGAGTACAGCTTGCGATTAACTCGACTGTTCAGAAAACGATAGGGAAAAGTCCCGCGGAAGTTTTGTTTGGTACGAAAATAAATTCAATTGAAATCGAACGCGTGAAGCATGATAGCGCAAAGACTGATAGTGTTGATTTGAGTGAGCTGAGGGCAGAGGCTGTAGGTAATATTACGGCAAAAGCCGTGAAAGAGAAGGAAAGGTTCGATAGAAAGAACAGACCGGTTAAGCCATTCGAAATTGGAGATTTTGTAATGGTGAGGAATAATGACAGGATAAAAACAAAGCTGGACGCAAAATATCGCGGTCCCATGGAAGTCGTTGCGGTGCTACCGAACGATAGGTATCTGGTTAAAAAAGTAGGCTCTGGTTTGAGAGGCCGTAATAGTATCAAGGTAGCTCATGATAAGCTGATCGCAGCTCCAGGAGCTGACGCAAGTCAGGATAGCTGTGTCGCGGAGAGCGAAGAAGATGAGAATTAGAATCGCGCTGCGATTTGGGCGATTTGGTTTGGGAAATCGTAGTGATTTGTGGTCATGAGTGCAAACATGGGGTTTTGCCGAGATATTGTGCCCACGTGGGTTGGGGCAGGTAGTTGGTGAACCGACGCTGTCTGGTTCTGTTGGTGTCCGAATTCTGTTGAGAATTCGTAGAGAACATGTGGTTCTGGTCAAGCCGGATTTGATAGAGAAATCCGAAGAGAGCATGGGACTCTGTTGATTGGTTGAGCCGGATTTAATAGAGAAATCCGAAGAGAGCAGAGGACTCTGTGTTGATTATCGTTGTTTCGATTCAAGAGTGCGACTTTGGCTCTCGAAGCTCGCTGGACTTGATCACCCAGAATCTTCGAACCCAAAGTCTAAATGTAACTTGAGAATGATTCAGCAAGTCGCAATGGTTAGAACGTGTATGGATGCAAAGGGGCATGCCTACAGAGCTATTGTGAGTATGAGGCAATGGTTAGAACGTGTACGGATGCAAAGGGGCATGCCTACAGAGCTATTGTGAGTATGAGGCAATGGTTAGAATGTGTACGGATGCAAAGGGGCATGCCTACAGAGCTATTGTAGGAAGAGGCGATGGTTAGAACGTGTGTGGATGCAAAGGGCATGCCTGCAGAGCTATCGCGAGTATGAGGTAATAGTTAGAACGTGTATGGATGCAAAGAGCATGCCTACAGAGCTATTGCGAGTTCACGGCTATGGTTAGAAGATGTATGGATGTGTAAGACATGCCTGCAGAGCCATGGTTAGTGACAGGAACGATAGTTAGAACTTGTATGGGTGCGTGAGGCATACCTACAGAGCTATCATCAGTGTAGGACAATGGTTAGAACGTGTACGGATGCGTAGGGCATGCCTGCAGAGCTATTGTTGGGGAAGGTCAATGGTTAGAACTTGTGAGGATGTGTGAGGCGTGCCCACAGAGCTATTGGTGCCTAGGTTGTAGAATTTGTTGAAATTCACTAATTGTTAGATACATTGAAACTTACAGTGCGACTGTGAAGTACCGAGAGTAAAGATAGAGTGATACACGTGATTGCACACATGGTGCAGGGATAACTGAGATTTTGCCAAAGAATGGTGGCAGACCTGTATGGTCAGGAAAGCCGAACGTGAACTAATGTGTGTTCGTTCAATGTTTGTTTGATTGTTTCAGAAGTAAGTTAGATGGACTGACATTTGGCACTCGAGACGCGTGCTAGTCAGTATGGCCGTGTCGCGTCGCCGTGGATATTGAGGGTTGGACACAGCGCTCTCGGTATTCGGCCGATATTTATGGAGCCTTAAGTGGCAAGTGTCAAATGATCGGGGCCAGCCGGGGACGTGGCGCCAAGAAGGCCCCTGAGAAGAATCCACCCCGGTGGTAATGGGTGGTGCAAGTACCACGAGTGCGTTGTATCACGTAGAGGCCTAGACTTAGTCAAGTGGAGAAGGAGGGTTCTCGGGGCATTCCTTTTTGAGCATTGAAAGTAGCAACACGTATCTTTTTTAAAAGAAAGGCTCTGCGTGATACACCCCACTGCCATTGCCGTCGGGTTATTGTTAATTACAACGAAAACCATTATTTTTATTGTATCTTTCTAACGTAATAAACAGAACGTCTTGTAAGCTGTGTCACTGCGGCAGTCAGTGAGTTAATTAATAGTCTAGTTATTTTACCGATCAGATACGTGACGTACGCTTGGGCTTCTCGGTCCTGACGAACATAGTGAGTTTTACCCGAGCGTATTACCGTATCTGACATATATATATATATATATATATATATATATATATATATATATATATATATATATATATATATATATATATATATATATATATATATATATATATATATATATATATATATATATATATATATATATATATATATATATATATATATATATATATTACATTGATACCAAGGTTATATTACAATTAAGGTCGTAATAAAATAAAAAAAAAAAAAAAATTATCTTACGGGTTAACTTCTTACTATTCCATAATTACTTTCAGATATAATATAATTCACACACACACGCATCGGCCGGATGAGGCACCGCACAGAGCCTGAAAACGAAAAAATAATATAAAAATATATTTACGCCCATTACGGGCCCCAGGATCCGAATCTGGGTTATAGAAGATTAGAAAAGTCTACTCACTCAATTTTCTAGCTCCAGCTGCTCCGTACCACTGGAGTACCCCGGATCCTCCATAACTCTGGCCTCTCCGCCCGGTAGCATCACTTCTCTACCCCAACGTCGCTGGAGATCCAATCGGTTTCTCGCATCGATCAGAACCCAGGCGATGTCGGGGTCTTCTTCGATTGCGATACGGGCGTCGATAGCGTCGTATTGAGGGTCCGCGATCTCTGGCACACCACCCTCCGTTACGGTGCCCCCATGACCTCCGTACACCACGTGTTCCGATTCCGGGTCGGATTCCACCTGCTCATCCTCGTCGTCGTCGACCTCACAGCCGGTTTCCGACCCCTCGAAACCGGGATCACGCATCTCGTCCAGCCACGACTGAAAATTGTCTACCCTGCGCTGACCCTCGGTGATCTCTACGGGTATACCGTAAATCCACAGATCCCGATCATCGCCGTGCCTCAACACATCCGAAATAAAGTTTGTAGAGGCGCTCATTATTCTGCAATAAACGACAGGAAATGAATATAAGTTGCGCACCGTACGCCGCAGAATTTCGATATAACGACACTTACCTCTGTTCCTTTCTCTCTGAACTGTTAGATTTGTCTGCTAGATTTCTGAGACGAAGTATCGGACATTTTTCAGCAATGCCCCCCGCCATTCGTCAGGATGTCACTTTTACAGCACACTACACTACACCATAGAGACAATACTTACACCAGCTCATATGCTCATACTACCAATGCTGTGTGTTTGGAAAACATCTTTTCATGCATACGTGATCTTTACAATAACTAATTGTATGAGACCAGTGAGCATCAGCCACGGTATATTAGGTGAAGGAGAATAAAATATCCTCAGTTCTGAGATATCTTTCGTAAGAATGAGTTCCCAAAACGTTAACTTCGCTAACATGTCGGTATCGAACCGAGATATGTATCTTAACTACCAAATACGATCCATTGTGCGCGATGTGTTGTGTTTCGTGAGACGGTCGACCCCCAGGACGGTTCGTGATTTTGACGATTCGTGGTCCTGGGAACTGCGAAACCTATCCACATCAGCGTTACTTTTCCGCCTACGGAACCTGCTTCCATCGTGTACCGAACGCGACATAGGCCGCATGTATGACGTAGGCGTATTCGAAGCTTCGTGGCCCTGTATTCGCGTGGCTGCGACTGTACGCGAGGAACGTGGATCATTGTGCTCAGCGTTCGTCGGTAACCTGCGACGTTACTACAGAGACTGCATGGGTAGGTAAATTTTTTTTTCATACCGTACAGAGCGTTACTGTGCATGTGATGTGTCATCGTTTGGGTGTTTCTTGGGGGATGGTTAGCAGGGAGTGCCCGCGACTACTACGACGGCGACGACAACGATGACGATGACACCGACGTCGACGACGACTATATCGAGGAATATCTCATGTGCGTCGAGGCCGCTCGTTGCGAGCACGAGGACGAAGAGGTGCAGCAAATGATTACCGCTGCCGAGCTCTGTGAACAAGAAGCCGCGATGATTCATAGTCTAAATACTAGCGCTATGCCATCCTCCATCCAGGATGCAGGTTCGACCGTTTTTCCATTTTCCGGTGAGTAGTTACGACCCGTGTACCTATAGACGTGGATATACGATGTCGCAAAACTGAAACATTGAAGAGAAAAAAAAAAATGTTCGGTATCAGGTCCAGGAGCTACAAACGGAGCGTTCAAGAGACCGTGGACCCCTCCGATTAACGAAGGCACCAGTACATCGGGTGTGCAACAGGGACGCGGACGCAAAACTTCACGGCGTAGTGGAGATATTGAGTTTGATTTGATTTATTCGGCGCTCTGGGATAAATCCCCTCAAGCGCTTAAGCTTTACAATATGGTAACAAATAACAACATATTTTACACCTCAATGTTACATCTCTTAAAATGGTTAGTGTATAGTGATCTTACTAAGATGATGTTAGTGATAAAGTGGAAAAAAGTGTATAGGTAGGTGAGAAGTATGAAGTGCAGTGTAAGGTGAAAAAGCAAAAGAAAAAGAAAGAGAAGAAGAAGGCAGTCAAAGAGACAGTATGGGTTGCGAAAAGTGTGGAAAGTCGTTTGTAAGTGATGATGTAATCAGTAATCGTTGTGCCTGCAGCTGTCTAGGGTTTGTACCTCCATTCGGAAGCTCGGTAATAGGGAAAACTGCAGAAAAACCTATACCAGGTACACGATATGCCGTTTGGCTCTTCACTTTGAGTCATGACGAAGCCAGTATCAATCAGATCCTTCAGTCCATTTCGTGCAAAAAATGCTCATGTAGTTTCACTTTGAAGGTGTTCAGGCAGGTGAGTTCTCGTATGGCTGCTGGGAGCGAGTTCCACAGGTGCGGTGCGGTGAAGCAAAATGATTGTTTAAAGAGCTCCGTTCTGCATGCTGGTAGGACTAGATTTTTATCGGAGGTTCTGGTACTGCGAACCATAGCCTGGCCTTTAACTATAAGATGCTGTGCCAGGTAGTGTGGCGTTTTGGTCTTTAACACGTTGAACGTCAAACACCCCAGAAAATATTTACGCCTCTGTTTGATTTTAAGCCAACCAAGTCGTTTGTATTTAGGAGGAATAATATTGAGGAGGAAGGAGAGATGTAGACGTAGGTTTAGACATACGTGGCGCGTTACCACCTGGTCACAGGTTCGTTGTACTCGGCGAGACGCGGAAACATTACCGCAGATTCGCCGTCACCGGCCGCGAAATGACGCTAAAGATTATTACGCCACCCGACACCGCTGATCCGGTCACGTGGTTGGAGGAGGCTATTCGCGACATCCACAGCTACGCTCTGGCCGATACCTCCGACGACGGCACGGATTACGTAGGCTTCGGATTGTACACTCCCTCGTTCTCGCTAGGCTCCGCCGGATTATCGTTTCGGCCGGTTCGTGACTGTCGATACGAGGATCTCTGGAATCTGGTATTCAGCCTGACCCAGAGTGCAGCGGAATTTACCATAGACGACGCGCTTAGGATTACCGTGAATCGCGTAAGCGTTCCTCTCGGTCGCGGTAGAAAAAGCAAAGCTCTCACCAGCGAGGATGTTAGCAAACGCTCGCTTCCGGAGATCCCTCGAGATAATCTGTGCCTACCTAGGGCGTTGATCGCGGCGCGTGCTTACGCTTGTAAGGATAGAGTTTCATCGGACGCCGCAGCTAAGCCGCGATGGTCTGACGTCAGACACGCGCGCTCGAGAATCCAAAGAGAGGCAGCTCTAGCCTTGTGCAGAGATGCTGATGTACGGGTGATAGACGGCTGCGGTATTCCGGAAATAATACGATTTCAGGAATATTTTGCGCGCGAAGGTCTGGTCATCGTCGTGTATGACTTTAAAAATTTCGGTCGGGGTGAGGAGCCCGTCTACAACGGCACTACCCTGGTAACGGAGCGGGGTGAATTTATTACCGGCAAAATAAACATTATGTATTACCCTCGCGGTGGCCACCACAAGCCGATACTCAGTCTCACGGCCGCGGCGGCAAACAGACGATTCTGCGAACCGTGCAATCTGGCGTATCGTAATATCTCCGATCACATATGCTCGCACAGGTGTTCCAGCTGCACCGGTGTACCGCGGTGCGACACGTCCGCGGAGCGATCGCGATGCGTAGCCTGTGGCCGATGGTTTTTTGGCGAGGATTGTCTACGGAGGCACCGTATGGCGGGATCGTTCAACGCTCACAGAAATGTATGCGACACCCTGCAAATCTGCAGCGGATGTGGTAAATTCGTCAATCGTTCGAAACGCGCGCACTTTTGCGGTAACGCGTATTGTCAGACATGCGGGTCCGTACAACCCGTTAACCACGAGTGTTACGTACAACCGGTCGAGCCTGCGGCTGAAAAAGCCGAGTACATATTCGTTTTCTACGATTTCGAAACGCAGCAGTGCGACACGCTGGAGGATAGCCCGGACGTCAATCTGCACGTGCCCAACCTCTGCGTGGCCCAGCAAGCATGCACGCACTGTATACACGAGCCGGACGTACGTACACCCTGCTCGAGTTGCGGTCTCGTTCGCGAGTTTGTATTCCAGGATAACCCCGTCAAACAGCTCGTGGATTTTGTCACGAGAGAGCTGCATCGTTTCAAAAAAATCTTCTGCATAGCGCACAACGCTAGGGGTTTCGACTCTCAGTTCATATTGCGTTACCTGGTAGAGAACACCCGAGAGCCGCCGTAGATAATTATGAACGGTACCAAGATAATCCTGATGGAGACGGGACATACGCGCTTCTTAGACTCGTTAGCGTACATGCCAATGGCTCTTTCCGCGCTACCCAAGGCATTCGGCCTACCTGTAGAATCACGCAAAGGTATGTTTCCGCATCTCTTCAACACACCCGGAAATCAAACTTACATCGGACCCTTACCTCCCGTGGAATTTTACGACCCTGACAGCATAAGCGCCGGCGATCGAGCTAGTTTTTACAGGTGGCACGAGGAAACCACGAGTAGCGGTTACGTGTTCAACTTCAGCGAGGAGCTTGTACAGTATTGCCGAAGCGACGTTGATATTTTACGCAGGGCCTGCGTGGCGTTTAGAGATATTTTCCTGAATTGCGGCGGTGTTTGCCCGTTCACGCGTAGTACAACGATAGCGTTGGCCTGTTCCGTCGTGTTTCGGCAAAATTTTCTACAGCGCGGCACCATAGGCGTGCTACCTGCCGGAGGATACAGGCTTAGCAATAATCAATCGGTGAAGGCTATCGAATGGCTCGTTTGGAAGGAGCGTGAGCTAGGTGCCGAGGTAGTACACGCCGCTCGGAGTCGCGAATACAAAATTCCGGAGACGGGGCGTTACGTGGACGGGTATTACGTGGGCGAAGACGGCGCTATTGGCACGGGTGCAAGAGATGCTTCACGACCAATCGCGATAAAGAGCTATCCAGCGGGGATACGCTGAACAAGCGTTTCGAGGAGACTGCGGTCAAGACCACGCGATTGCTCGAGTTCGGATACAGGGTGACGGAGATGTGGGAGTGTGATTTCAACGAAATGCTCGAAGCTGATGCGGACATGCGTGAGTACGTCAAACAGCATCCGCTGGTTAGCTCAGGCGTGCGTGACGCGTTGAATCCTCGAGACGCGTTTTCCGGTGGTCGGACGGGTAACACCAGGCGCTATTACGAGGCCGCTGACGATGAAGAGATCCGTTACGTCGACGTGTGCTCTCTGTATCCGTGGGTGTGCAAGTACTGCAGCTATCCCGTCGGACATCCGAAAGTCTACGTTGGCAGGGAGTGCGTCTCGCTTACAGGCCCGACCAACACAGATATAGCCGCGGTAGAGGGCCTCGTGAAGTGTGTAGTATTACCACCTAGAAATCTTTACCACCCCGTGCTACCTGTACGTATGCGCGGTAAATTGATGTTTCCGTTGTGTCGGACGTGTTGCGAGGATGCCCTGCAAATCGACTGTCCGCACGACGACGACGAGACCCTACGTCGGTTCACCGGTACGTGGGTGTCGGACGAGCTGAAAAAGGCTGTGTCTGCAGGCTATAAGATTA
This sequence comes from Macrophya alboannulata, assembly GCA_949628255.1. NCBI lineage: Eukaryota > Metazoa > Arthropoda > Insecta > Hymenoptera > Tenthredinidae > Macrophya > Macrophya alboannulata. Next base: position 27,139,878 of record OX451206.1, on the reverse strand, counting down.
TCGATGTGCTGGAAATTTGGCAGTACGAGGTTACCGCGTACGATCCGTGCACCAGACGGGGTGGTCTTTTCGCGTCTTACATAGATACGTTCCTGAAAATCAAACAGGAGGCCAGTGGGTGGCCTAGCGAGTGTGTCGATGAGATAACGCGACAGCGATATCTCGACGAGTACGAGCGCGCCGAGGGTATCCGATTACAACCGGAGCAGATAGCGAAGAATGCCGGTCTTCGCTCAGTCTCAAAACTGTGTTTGAATTCTTTCTGGGGTAAATTCGGTCAGCGCGAGAATTTACCTCGTACCGAGGTGGTGAAGAGCCGTCAATGGTTATTGGAACTTTTGACATGCCCGGAAAGCGAATTGTACGATATATTACCGGTGACGGAAGACGTGCTCTACGCTCGTTGGGGCTCGACAGAGGAGAGCATTGTCCCCTCACCGATAGCCAACGTTGTGTTGGCCGCGTATACTACCGCTCAAGCGCGCCTGAAGCTGTACAGCTATCTCGAGAAGCTGCAGCGCCGGGTATTGTATCACGACACGGACTCTGTCATCTACGTGCGAAACAAAGAGAACCGAGGCGAATACGAGCCACCGACCGGTAACTTTTTGGGCGATTTGACGGATGAACTGGCCGAATACGGTACCGGAAGTCATATAAAAGCTTTTGTTTCCGGAGGTCCGAAATTTTATGCGTTTTTGGTTCATCGGCCGAACGCCGAAGACGTGGAAGTGTGCAAGGTAAAAGGCGTGACTCTGAATTATCAAACCCGCATGAGAATAAATTTCAATTCCGTACGAAGCATGGTAGTCGAGGCGGCCGATCCTATCCGCGTAGAGCGACGCGCCATACAACGGACCCCGCTGCATCAGGTGGTCACGCGTACCGTGAACAAGATCTGTATACCTGTACAGGCAAAGAGGCGTTTGTGCCGCGACGGCTACGACACGCTTCCCTTCGGTTTCAAAGGTTCGGTCTGATCACACACGATAATGTTACAGCATATGGTGTGTGACGACGACGACGACGACGACGACGACGACGACGATAAATCCGATCATTCTCAGCCGAGCTATCTCTTCCTCACTCCTCGCTCTTCGTAAATCGCCACACACACACACACATACTGGTGGGAAGCGGTGACGAATCATCATCACAGTAGGTCAGTAGATGTTTCTTTAATAGTGTTACGTTAGTGAGCGTCAAGAAATGTGAGACCGCGGGGCGTGCGGGGTGAAGCTGATATCCCGCACGCTGCCGGGTGCAACCGCTCGTAAGCTGATACCGGTTGCACTTGCGCCGCTGCCGACCTGTACGAGCTGCTCCTGGTCGACGACCCGCGTATCAGCTGATGACGCGGGCCGTTTCCGCGCGCGCGCGTTCCGGCAGCTTATCTCAAACGCGCGCGCCCCGCGGGCCCCCCACTGCCGCGGTAATGATATTGTGACAGGGATGTGAACTGAAAACCGTGTACATTTAAACAAATGTATATGCATATATTGAATCGCAGATCAAACAGCAGCCTAAGTCGAGAGGATGGACACACGGTGGAAGCACCCGTTTTCGGCGATCGTCGCCGGCCCGTCCGGCTGCGGGAAGGCAAACTTTGTCACCAATTTTCTGCGTCACGCGAAGGACATGTGCGACACGAAATTCGAGCGCGTCGTCTGGCATTACGCGGAGTGGCAGCCGTTGTACAGCGAGTCGTCAGCAGGAGGTATCGAGTACCGCGAAGGCTTGCCGCAACCGTCTATCCGGAAGATCCGCGATTCCTGCGGGAGGCGTATCACGACGCCACCGGACGCCCGCACGGTTACCTTCTACTGGATCTGAAACAATCGACGCCGGAAAATTGCCGGTTCCGCACCGACATATTTCCCACGGACCGGCACAGTTACGTATACGTGCCGCGGAAGGATATAAAGGGTGCCGGGTCACACGGTGCGGCAGTCTTTCATCTGTGATGACGTCGGGAGCAGCACGAGTCACGAAGAGAGGGAGGGGCGCAGCAGGCAGGTTCAAGTCTTCCAACACCGCAGCCTTGCACGCTATTTGTAAATTGGACGCACCGCAGAGACTGGCGCTGTTACGCACGGCCGACGTCTCCCTTGTTAGAAGTATATGCGAGTGCGCCTTGAACACGCTGCGAGGTAACGTGAAGCTGAGTCCGGAGCAGAAAAAACGTTTGGGCAAACATCCACGAGTCTTGCGTCGTCTGGCGTGTAACAACGGTAGCTGGCAAAGCAAGAAACGTTTGCTGGTTCAAAGAGGTGGATTTCTTCCTCTTCTACTGGCACCGATCATAGGCAGTCTGGTATCCATCCTGTTCAACAGACAAGGTTGACAGTTTCATCCAAACGATGGAGCGTGCGAGGAAAATGGTCCTGATACCGCAGGAGACGATCGAACGTCTTCAGCAGACGAGAAAACCGAGCGAATCACCCGGCTCGGATCCTGTGAGTGGTTTGGACCGCGAGATGGACGCTATTCTGAATACGGGGGGAAAAAGCGATCGTGAAAAATGGAAGCTGTACAGACAGGCGTTGCGCCGTTACCTGTCCTTTGCCCGAGAGTCGCGAAAACCCTTGCGATTCGATATTCGTGGTGTCGGCGGTACGACGGGTGGCAATAGTGCAGCGAATGTCGGTGAAAACGACGATGACGGTGATAATGATGACGACATCGTTTTTGAATTGGAGGAGGAGGGGCAGGAGGCAGCGAAAACGACGAGACAACCCGAAGGAATCGGCGGTGTAGCTATACCGGACATAGCCGCCAGCGTGCCGTCTAAATATCGCAGAAAAGCGGAATTGTTACTGAACTACTTGTCCAGCAGGGCTGGGCAGGAACTCTCGTGGGACGGAAAGGGGACAATATCTATCAAGGGTGCGCCGATACCCGGGACAAATATAATCGATTTGATAAACGACGTTGTACGAGAGAGAACATCCATGCAAGCTGTGGGCAGGCAGCAGTTCGCGCGTTTTCTTCACGCCGTAAACACGCCGCAAGAGTTCATCGGTAACCCCGTTTTTTATAAACCTACCCGCAACGATTCGTCACGATCCGTGGTGAGCGGACCGTCCCGACCGGCACGAGGTAGTTCTAGATCACGCCCGAATAAAAACACCGACGAGGAAGCCAACAACGCCGACGTAGATACCTGCGGAACAAACGAGGCAGACGACGACGACGAGGATGTGATATTTATTACACCTACGAGGAAGAAGAGACCGCGCGCCGGACAAACAGGTAACGGACGCTGGTGCAGAATGAAATTGAGATGAAGACGCTCGAACGGCTGTACTACACGCCGTCTCACCCGGTCAGCTACGCCGGGGCTCGGAGACTGACGCAGGCTGTGCGGGGTGAAAAGGATACACCGCGCGCTACCGTGATAGACTGGTTGGCGGCTCAGGACGCGTACACGTTGCACAAGTATATACGACGTAAATTTCTACGAGCCAGGTACAACGTGCAGAATATAGACGACTTGTGGGAGGCAGATCTGGTGGATCTGAGATCCATCAAGGATTACAACGACGGCTACGGTTATCTGCTGGTAGTGATAGATGTCTTGAGCAAGTTCGTTTGGGTCGAACCGTTAGCCGACAAAACAGCGGCTACCGTCGCCGGGGCGTTCAAGCGCGTGCTGTCCGCGAACAAGCGATACCCGATCTGTTTACAGACGGACAAAGGCAAGGAGTTCATGGGAGCCCCGTTCCAGAAGTTACTTGAGACCAAAGGTATACGTTACAGAGACACGCGTAACCCCGACATCAAGGCCGCTGTGGTCGAGCGTTTCAATCGCACCCTCAAGGAGAGAATGTGGCGCTACTTTACACACAAAAATACTCATCGTTACGTGGATATACTGCCCCAGCTGGTACTCGCCTACAACAACGCCACACACTCGACGATCAGAATGGCACCGTCGACGGTGACGCTGCAGAATGCCGCTGCCGCGCGAGCCAACATGGAAAAGGCTCGCGGCCGGGTGCGGGGATCATCGAGGTCTCCACGGTTCCTCGTCGAGCAACGCGTGCGTATCAGTAAGGCTAAGGGAGCTTTCAAGAAAGGTTACGAGGCCAACTGGACCGAGGAAGTGTTTAAAATTCGACGCGTACTGCCACGTTCACCCGTTGTCTACGAACTGGAGGACTTAGACGGCGAAGAAATTGACGGCCTTTTTTACGAAGCGGAGCTGCAACGCGTGATGAAGGATGACGTTTTTGTGATAGATAAAATCATACGTACTCGCGGAAAGGGGCGCAGTAAGAAACTGTTCGTTAGTTGGCGCGGGTATCCCGAAAAATTCAACTCTTGGATATCCGCGAGCAGTGTACGCAAACAGTCATGAGGGATCAGTTTTACATCACGCTACCTAGCAATAGTTCGATGAATTTCTTTAGCGCCAACACCACCGCTCGGTACAGCACGCAGCTACCGCGCCAGATAGAGCTCAACGGTGAATGGGAAGTTGCTCTGGTGGAGGTGCAGTACCCTTTAACGTTTCAAACTATCAACGTACCGTACAACGTTGTGAGATTTCACGTGCATCTCGGCTACGTCGCCTGATAATTTCAACGATATTCCGACCCTGGGTGGAAAACAACGGCTCGTCGAGGGAGAATATACCATCAAACCGGGCGTTTACACGGATATTTGGCAAATCATCGCTGCATTGAACGCCATCGCTGTGATCAACGAGTATTTGGAGTTTGGCCGCGCGGACAGTATTGACGATCGTCTGGTGATCACCAGGAAATGTGACCGCAAGGATAGGCACTATCTGTCCTTTTCGCCGATAGTGTACCGACAGCTCGGTTTGCCAAAAATGACGAGCAACATACGTAAAACGTTGGTGGGCAGGCATCCGGTGAAGCTAGCTAGCGGTATACCCTCCCAGATGTTCATCTACAGCGATCTTGTGGAGCCACGAATCGTGGGTGATGTCTACGCGCCTTTGCTCCGGATAGTACAGACGGTGGTCAAAAATATTCACAACGGTGGTGGTGGTTCGGAGTGTAAATCCCTGTCTCCGCCTCATTATCTACCCTTGCTACTCAAATTTCCGTACAATAGAAATCGATATAAGGGACTCTTTGGGTAGACCAATGCTATTTACGCACGGGACATTGACGGTTACGCTGCATTTCAAGAGGATACAGTGAGGGATAGATAGATAGAGAGATAGATGCTTTATTTGGCCCATGGGACAGGTCCCCTAGGGCCGATAAGAAAAGTACAACAATAGACTAAGAACTAGTGTGCAGAGTGGATAGAGGTCGGTCAGATGACCAGAGCAGGTTGTGCAGGAGGGGAAGAGTGCCAATTACATGAGGAGAAGGAGGAGGCGGAAAAGAGAAGCATATCAAAGGGATAGAGAAAGGACAAAACAGGGAACAGTGGGGGAAGACTTGTACTAAGTGAAGTATATATCTAATAATGTAAATAATAGAATAAGTACAGGTAGTCTGGATGACACAGCGCCCACAGAGGATGGGCCAGGACCCGAGCCACGCACGCGCGCCAGTCTGGCACCGGAGAGGTTTGTAATAAAAAAAAAAAAAAAAAAAAAAAAAAAAAAAGGAAAGAAAAAGAAAACAGGTGGAGGACCCCGAGAGCATAGTAAAAGGAGTCAAGGTCACGTAGCCAAGACAAGGGGCTATCGTAGAGCAGCGTAGGCTTCCCGTTCACGAGTAAGCAGGTGAGAGTAGAGCCTGAGACGAAAAGAAGGCAGCGTGGGCGCTGAGGCGACATCCCCCGGTAGAGAATTCCAAAAATAGGCACTGGTAGCTACGAACGATTTCTGATAAGAAGTGGTCCGGCACCGCGGAACGCCTAGCTGCATTAAAGCAGAGGAGGCCGACCTCGTGGCCCGTCCTTCAGCCGGATAGATGAGCTGGAAACACTGACGAAGGTAGGGTGGCCGGCCGCTCGCAAGGATACCGAACAAGAGGCATCCTAGGAGATACAGGCGTCGGTTTTTGAGCGTGAGCCAACCAAGCCCTAGCCGATGCGGAGTGATATGTACATCGCGCCGGACACCTACGACATAACGCACGCAGGCATTTTCGAGGCGCTGCAACCTGACGTCGAGAACGCCAGGGAGATCAAGGTATACCACGGCGCAGTAGTCTAGGTGGGAAAGTATTAGGGCGGTAACAAGCCACTTGCGGAGTGAGAAAGAAAAGAGATCCCTACTGACCTTCAGCTGATGGAGAACCGTGTTGACCTTGTTAGAGACGGCCACGATGTGCTCGTTCCAGGCAAGCTTGTGATTAATAATGACGCCCAGGTTACGGGCGCTCTCAACAAATGGTATGGCCGAACCATCAACCAGTATGGGAGGGATGGACGAAAGGTCTAGCCGATTTACATACCGAGCATGGCCGATCACCATAGCCTTAGTTTCACCGACATTGAGTGTTAGAAGGTTCTCCGCCGTCCAGCGCGCGATGGCGTTCACATCCTCGGTGACCCGCCGTAAACCTTCATCGAGCATGGATGGTAGGAACGAGTAATAAATTCGCAAATCGTCAGCATAAAAAAGATGTTGGAAGATTCGAATCACCGCCGGGAGATCGTTCACGAAAATGGAGAAAAGGAGAGGTCCGAGTACAGAACCCTGGGGCACGCCCGACGTTATATTCGCCCACGAGGATAGGGTGCCATTTGACCCACGGACGGCCTGCTAGCGGTCACACAGGTAAGACCTAAACCAAGCCACCACCGAGGCTGAGCAGCCCACCGATTTAAGCTTACGCAACAGAAGATCGTGGCAGACCGAGTCGAACGCTTTGGAAAAGTCGAACAGGACGACCAGGGTGGCCATACGGTTGTCCGCGGCGAGTCGAATATCGTCAGTCAGCTTGATAAGGGCGGTCTGCGTGCTGAAGCCCATGCGAAACCCGGATTGAAAACCGTCGAGCAGATTATTATCCTCGAGATAGCGGGTGAACTGCCTAAGCACGATCTTCTCGAGTACCTTAGATAAAGAACAGAGCAACGATATAGGCCGAAAATCTTTGGGGCCGTTTGGGTGTTTGACTTTACCAATGGGCTGAATGAGAGCTCTTTTCCAGATCGCGGGGAATACCGAGTAAGATAGCGAGAAATTAAATAGCTCAAGAAGGTAAGGGAAGATAACTGGCATAGCACAGCGCAGAAAGCTAAACAGTACGCCGTCAGGCCCCAGTGCATTGGTGTTGAAGCCGCAAAGGTGACTTGTTAGGGTTTCTGGGGTGACATATAAGAAGTAAAACCGATTATCATCAAAGGACACATCAAGTGTGAGGGCGTTTGGTGAGGCCAAGGGAGGGTTGGTACTGGGTCCAGGCGAGAAATGGGCGTTGAGCATTTCGGATGTGATGGTGTCAGGAATATGATTAACCCGCCTCTTGACTAATCCCAGTCGGCGAAACTCGCGCCAGATGGAACCGCGATCCCGTAGAGACCGAAAACGTTGCTCATAGAACCTAGCCTTGGCGTCCTTGACCAGTTTTGACACCTGATTTCTAAGAGACTTGTACTCGCTGTACAGAGCCGCAGAGTTAGCCCTACGGAAGGCCGCGAAGCGGTTATTTCGTCTGCGCATCAGGCGCTTAATATCGTCGGTAAGCCATGGGGCAGGTGCACGACGAAAGCCCCGGGTCCTGAGCGGCGCATGCGTGTCCGGAGTCCTGATAATGCCCTGATTTAAAAAGGCTACCTTGTCGTCGATGGTGACAGAGCTAGGAACCATAGCAGTCCAGTCAAGCGCCTGGAGATCATTAAGAAAGGACTCGTGATTTAGGCTAAGTGAATCCCGCGAACAGAAAACACGAGGGGCAGGCCTCGGCACCTTGAGTCGATAGGTTATAGAAATAAGTTCGTGACCGGAGAGAAAAGGAACTCCGGACTGACCATGAGAAACCAGCTTGTCAGCATCGTCAACAACACAGAGATCTAACCATGTGTGCGAAACCTCGGTGTGATGGGTAGGCTCAAAGGGAACTAAGTAGAGGTTATTGCATTTGATAAAGTCCCGCAGGTGCAGGGAGTCGAAAGAGTTGCTGAGTAAGTCAGAGTTAAAGTCACCCATGACAACGAGATTACGATACAAGGAGGAGAGCCTGAGGAACTCGTCCTCAAATTCGCAAAGATAGCCTACTTTAGGGGGTCTATAAACTACCGCAAAAAGTACATGAGAAGCATTGGTAACAGAGATATCTAATACTAAATATTCTGGTTTGGCACAGTAGAATTCATCAGAAGAGGCGACAATACGTGCCTGAAGGCTGCAATGAATGAAGACAGCGACGCCACCTCCTCCTCTTCCCAGTCTGTCACGACGATAAAGGTTGTAGTCATCAAGCGAGACAGTCCCGTCAGCGATATTCTCCTTGAGGAAAGATTCTGACACAGCAATTACATGGTGAAAGTGGGATTGACAGTATACCCGAAACTCATCCAGGGATTGCGCGTTTGTGCGGCAGAATTTAAGATGGTCCCCTTCGGGAGTAAGGATATCAGACGCGGCCGGCGAGGAAGCGTGTTGAGATGCCGCAGATAGCCCATGTGGTTGCACAGAGGTCAGGATGGTAGTGCCCCGTGGTCCGGGCGGTTGGAGAGGTGCCTGAGGTTGTCAGCTCTCAAGGCTCTCGAGGTCTTCGAGAGAGGAGATCCGCAGGGGTTCCGCGCCATCAGCCTTCCTAAGGAAGATAGTCCCACGCCTGGCCCATACGTGTTTGTAGCCATGGGCACGGGCAAAAGTGCGAGCATGGTTGTACAGCGCGCGTTCAGATTCCAGGAGGGGCTCGTTAATGTAGACCCGGGAACTAGGAAGGGTAGCGTCGATGTCGCTTGCCAGGAGGCCGTTCCAGGAGCGCATTTTATCCAGCCACATGTTACGCATGACAACGGACGTGAAACGGATGACCAGCGGCTTAGGACGCCCTTCTTGCCCAGGAATTCGGAAAGCGTCCGCGATGTCACTGGCGGCGCATGCTACGCCAAGGGCAGAGGCAAGCCTCGAAACCGACCCGAGGGGGGAAACGTTAGGTAAGGGAGGAAGGCTGGTCACGAGAAGTTCATGGTCGCGCTGATGCCGCTCAATTTTGTCGACTCTCCCCGAGACGAGCCGGCAGGAACGTTTGATAGCGCGGGCCACGTCGCTGCCTCCCTGCAGAGCGTCCACGGATTTTTGGAGCCCCTCTTCCCGGCTTACTAGGTCATCGACGGATTTCTCGAGATCCGACATACGTCGGTCGGCCGACTCAGCCTTGGTTTCGAGGACAAGACAGCGGGCGCCTAGTTCTTCATGCGACTTGACGAGGCCATCAACCTTCCCGGCCAGTTCCTGCGTGACAGCCGCAACACCGTCGATCTTCAAGGCGCAGTTGTCGAGCCGAGTGTTCAAGCCATCGAGATCATCCAGCTTTTTGAGCTTCTCGTTCGTGAGGCGTACGGCCCCAGCAATATCTTGCAGATCCCTTGCAAGGGAGGCGAGAGAGGCAGAACATGTGGCTGCATCCGAGGACGAATCCTTGGGGGGAGTGTCGCCGTATTGCGCAGCAGTTTCAGGTGGAATGGTGGTAGAGCCGGTAGGGTCGCCTGGCGAGGAGGCATCCGGGGGATCGCATTCAGAGCAAAAGTGACGGAACGATACCCCTTGAATTGTCTTTAAGGGGAGAGAAAGCTTCTTCTTAAGACAGGCAGAATGAAAGAAACGAGCACATCCCCCCCGGCAGGGGATATCACCCGCGGAGGCGAAGCTCCCACATAGGTTGCATCTCTTGGTCATGAGCAGTACGGGTGGGAGACCCGGCTAGGTAACAGCTGGTCGCACAGATACTACACACATGTCCGACACGCTATGCCTCACACTACTTTAGAAGGAATAATAGCCGACACGGTTGGGAGAGCAGCGTGGATCAAGGTCTGGCCACGGATTAGCGCGAACGTATACAGTCAGAGATAAACACAGGTGATAACGAGCCTAGTAGACTCAAACCGACAGAGAAAACTGTAGGTAATATTAGTTGAGCACACTAAAACACCGCGGAAGAGGCCCGGAGGCTACACAGAAAGAACACACTGCGATAGGCAAGGAGGATTTCAGATTCACTAGCGGTAGAGCCAGAAATCAAGCCGACCAGCTCAGGGTTTCCAAGCAGAAAACTGTCACTACACGCACACCGAGTTGAACATCAACATTATTCAGAGATAGATCAAATCAGAGAGGGCCAGAGAGAGAGAGAGAGATGGCACACTATCAGGCGCATTACGAAAACCAGGTGGGTGGCGGCGGTATAGACCGCGTCTACGTCGGTAACCCACACCAACGCGGTCACGGAATTGGAAGCTTCTTGGGAGGATTGTTTCGCAGTGTTCTCCCGCTTCTGAAGAGCGGAGCGCGTGTGGTCGGTAAAGAGGCTCTACGTGCCGGCGTTAACGTCATCGAAGATATGGAGAACAACAACACACCGTTCAAGCAGGCTCTGAGAACACGAGTCGCGGAATCCGGGCGTAATCTGAATAGGAAAGCTACCGATAAATTGGGAGCTCTGATGAGAGGGAACGGATATAAAACGGCGCGCGGTAGGTCGGGACGACAGTTGTTGGTGGGGCGTGGAGCGGGGTCGGTCAAGAAACGCATGTCGAGAAAAAGAAAAGCTGCTACTAAACGCAAGTCAAAAAAACGTGTATCTGTGAAACGACGCGCAACAAAGAAAAGCTGTTGCGGTAAACGAACGGTTGCGGACATATTTGGATCTCGTTAAACACACCGCCGTACACGTATAATCAACGATGGCGTACCTACACGCACACTCTTGCGAGTGCCTGAAATCTGAGCTGGATTTGTTCTCTCTACCACCGACACAAACCACGATTGAGAGCGGCCAGTGGGTACACTACAAACCTGTGTCATCGCTCACGGACGACTCACCGATAGAGTTCATGGTGCCTGGTCTCAGTGACGAGTATCTGGATCTATCTCACACAATGCTCAGTCTACGTGTGAGCCTGCGACCGCTTACGAACGTGACGGCGACGACAACGAAGACTCCTGTATCGCCTGTAAACAATCTGCTGCACTCCTTATTCAGCCAGGCCGATGTATTCTTCAATCAGAAACTTGTGTCGCCGGCTAATAATGCATACGCGTACAGGGCGTACATCGAGTCGTTGCTTAATTACAATTCGGCAGCCAAAAAGTCGCATCTCTCGACCACCCTCTGGTACGGGGACACCGCCGGAAAAATGGACGAGCTTGGCCCCGCAAATAAAGGTTTTGCACAGCGTGAAAAATTTCTGACTTCGGGAGGCAGCGTGGATTTGATCGGACATCTTCACTGCGACGTGTTCAATCAGGAGAAATTCCTACTAAACGGAGTCGAATTACGTCTACGTCTCGTAAGATCGCGGGACGCCTTCTGTCTCATGGAGAGTGCCAACACACATGGGATACACATACTAGAGGCCTCGTTACTCATACGTCGAGTCACAATCAACCCGGGTATATTGCTCGCACACGCCAGAGCTCTGGGCAAAGGTACCGCAAAGTATCCGCTTACAAGAGTAGAGGTAAAAACAATGACGATTCACGGCGGTGTGCAAGGTGAGACGTTGGATAACGTGTTTCTTGGACAGCTGCCGAAACGTATGATCGTAGGATTCGTCGATAACAGAGCCTTCAACGGTGACAAAGCCTACAACCCGTTCAACTTTCAACATCTCAATATAAATTTTCTCTCCTTGTACGTGGACGGGGCGCAAGTACCTTCGAAACCCCTGCAGCCCGACTTCACCAAGGGCAAGCTCTACGTAGATGCCTACCACACTCTGTTTTCAGGAACAGGGATTCACTCTTGAACGAGGGAAATGGTATCAGCCGCGAAGACTACCCTAACGGGTACTGTCTCACAGCCTTTGACCTGACACCGGATTTATTGGCAAACAGCAACACGCACTGGAATCTGGTCAGACACGGTAGCCTCAGAATCGAAGTGCGGTTCGATGTTGCTCTTCCGAAAACGATAAATTGCATCGTATATGCGGAGTTTGACAACATCTTGGAAATTGATTCGACTCGTCAGGTTATAGTGGACTTTGGCGGGTGACTTTGACGTGACCAAAGAGAATAATAATAGAAGATTGAACAAAACTAGAATACGCTGAATCTGACGCTGCAGAATCGAAGATTGTATGGGGAGATGGCGGGGGTGATGGTCGGTGGCGCGACTCTGAGTCTTCATCAGTCGAACGCCTACTGCATTAACGCAAAAATGGATTACGTGGTTGATATACAGGGGTTTCGCGATGCATCGAACCATTGCATCATCAAGGAGGCTACCGTACTGGAATTGCATCGTGAGCACGTAGGACAGTGGATTGCTGCACCACACGGCTCGTTTACGGATCTTCCGGCAGACGTTCGCGCTGTGAACAATCATCTGTCGTGGAATCATCACGGTATCGAGTGGTTCGACGGTGACGTTCAGTGTAGACAAATTCACGGGAAGCTACGCGATGTTGCGCGTTCGGCTCGTGTGATCTACACCCGTGGTGCGGAAAAGGCCGCGTTACTCCAGAACGTCACGGCTCGTCAGATTACGAATCTCGAGGATGCCGAGTGTCCCGCGTTCAAGAAGCTACCACCGTCCGACGCATGCTGTATGTACCACGCTCTGCACAGAGGAGAAGGAACGTTCGTGTGCTCACTAAATCGTTCAACTCTTTTGAAAAACTGGTTACTCGCGAGGTCTGTGGACGAGGTGGATTGCCAAATAACGACGGTTCGAAACAGCGGTGTCGACGACGACGACCACGCACCAGAGGAGAACGATGAACAGTTTAGAGCTACGGAGGGTTTTGAATTTAATTCCTGCGAGGACGTGTGGAGTATACGCGGCTGATAGAATTCCGTTGCGGTGGTCCCACCCCGCTGCCATTATCGCCAACACCGATGACCACACACAGCCAGGAAGCCACTGGGTCGCATTCTACACCGATGCCTCAGGACACGGAGTTTACTTCGACAGTTACGGAATTACGCCTTTTGTCCCACAGCATGTGCGTCGTCTGCGAAGAAACTGTCCCCGCTACCGGTGTAACACGCGTCAGCTTCGGAGTGCCTTTTCGGACGTGTGCGGTCAGTTTTGTGTTATGTTTCTGTATTATATGCACTTTGGTTACTCTATCGATCAATTTGCCGCAATTTTTTCGGACGATTATGTGAAAAATGATTTCATGGCTGCATCGTTCTACAATTGTCTAGTAAGAAAGATGAATTTTTGCGACCGAGTTGACGCCTCTTCCTGTCTTGCGTGTGTCCAAAAGTGTGTTGAAAGACGTTATTGATTTACAATGTATAAATAAAATAAATAAGAATTAATAAATAAATTTTGTAACATATACGAGTCATCTCTACTTTATTCGTACAAACCCTGCCAGACACTTTTACATTTTCAGCTAGTATAAGTACCTGTATAATTAGAGAGAGAGAGAGAGAGAGAGAGAGAGAACAATTTTATAATTTCAGATACCGTATGAAACATCTCGGATGACATCCGACGCCTGCAGGAGCGATAGCAACGAGTCGACGCCTCTTCCTGTCTATCGTATGTGTGTTAAAAGACGTTATTGATTTACAATATATGAATAAAATAAATAAGAATTAATATGTCGTTTCTACTTTATTCGTACAACCCCTGCCAGACACTTTTACATTTGCAGCTAGTATAAGTACCTATATAATTGGAGAGAGAGATAGAGAGAGAGCAGCTTTATAATTTCAGATACCATATGAAACATCTCGAGTGACATCCGACGCCTGCAGGAGCGAGGGATAGAAAGAAAGATAGCTGCGGTTTAATTATACACATATGTATAGTTGAGAATTTCACAGGTTAGACTACGAGAGAGAGAAAGATAGCAGCTTTATAAGAAACAGTCTACCGTCGACTGCAGGAGCAAGAGAGAGAGAGAGAGCGTAGTTTGTTTTTTCGAAAAAGGTCGCCATCTTGGATTTTTGAAAAAAAGGCAGCCGCCATCTTGGTTTTCGAAAACAGGGAGAGCGAGCGTAGTTTTGTTTTTTCGAAAAAAGGTTGCCATCTTGGATTTTTGAAAAAAGCAGCTGCCATCCTGGTTTTCGAAAACAGGAGGGGCGCCATCTTGAATCCAAGTGAGCAACTGACCTGTTACGTCATATTTTTTGACTACAGCAGACTAGATGAGACCTACTGCCACCCCCACCTCCCCCCATGATGACTCATTTGTTATGTCTCGCCATGGCTGTCATCTACTACTGCCGTTGCTCGATTCTTCTCTTTTTCGCCAATCACCTTGTTGTTGCTGTTGGTGCTGCCATCCGCCTCGACCTCGTTGCGCTGAGCCTCTGCCCCAACTTCCACCGTTGAAATTTCGCTGTTGGTAGTGATGACCACGTGAGCCACCTCTCCCTTGGCGACCCGCTCTACCTCTGCTATTCCCTCTCCATGACGACGGGCCAAAATTTCTCGTATTAGAGTTGTTGGAAAAACATGTATATTGCGTATGTCCAGGCTTTTCACACCTGAAACATACTCCTTCGTTCTTCTTTTCAGCTTTGAACGCATTAGAATGACTTTGTTTATGACTCTTGCTATTTTTATCCTCATCTTTTTCTTTTGTTTCATAGAATTTTATCTTATTCTTCACGAATTCTACCGTTTGATCTTCTTCTTTGAGTACGTCTATTATGTCACCAATATTACTCAACGAACTCGGCAAGGTTCTGATTAGGTAGTTTAACTTTTCTTTTTCGTTTACCGCAGCACCAGCTATTTTTAATTCACTTATTAATTTTTCAAAATTGACAAAGAAATCATCCGAATCACTATAATCACTCAATTTTATTCTTTCTAACTTATTTCTTACACTTATCTGTAGTGCCGTTGATTTAACTAGGTATATAGAGTCCAATTTTTTCATTATTGCGTATGCTGTTTCTTCATCGTTGATATGCTCCATTTGACGATGTGAGAGTGTACTGTATATGTAATTCATGGCTGCTATATCTTTTGCATCGTAATCCTCTTGTTTTTCGGTTGCAAGTTTTTCTCTTGTTGATGCTACGTCGCACTTTTTCCACTTTAGAAACACTAATAACCGCTTTTTCCAGACTTTGTAATCTTGGCCGTCAAACACTGCTACAACGATTTTACTATCATGGTCCGCCATGTTTTCTCTATCAATTATTTGTGCATATATCCCTCTTTTCAGGATCAAAACTTCTCTTGTCACTTTTATAAACTTCTCTAGAATTTTTCCTGTATCTTTAGATTCCACAAAATTTTCTCTTGACTCGATTTCTCGCTTTATTTCACTCATTAGTTTTTTTACCCGACACGTGCTTTTGTAACCTCACATAACCTCGCCATGTTCTTTTTGTATAAAACCAAGCTCAGCTACCATGTGAGAATATTGGGAGGGTTTAAGTGAGGTTAATCACAACTCGTAGTTTTATATATACTAAATCAGTTTATTGAAAAGAACTCTTATTTCTACAAGTTTGTCTTCACATACCGGTACTCTGAGGTTCAACGTTTGACTGTCGATAGTCCGGCCTTGCCCGTTTCCGCCTACCTCATTTCACGTAGTACATATTGTATGTTTTCTAGCGTAGTATTTCAGGCGCGGTAAATTCAATTTAAATTTACACTTTAACCAACAATAATAACATACGCCGAGGCACACGGCTAAAGGTGCCTTTTCATTAGACGCTTGACGCTCAGCTTCAAGCGTCGAAAGAGTCACGTGATTCGAACTGACGCTGAATTTACGACTCCATAAATGAAAAGGGGCCAGCGTCAAATATATATCAACAAGCGTCGAAAAAGACACGTGACCATGATCACGTGACTTGATAACGGTCACGTGTCTTAAACTTGCGCTCAATTTTTTGAATGTTTGCTTCTGGTCGACATTTCTCGTTCAAAAATTTAGATTACTAATTCGTAATGTTTAAAGATAAGAATCGTGCGTGGTTAGCAGATTGTGTCTATCTGATTAAGAGAGCACAAATTGAAGAAAAACGAAAGCGTATAGTAGCAGCAGTTGCTACTATTCTCGCTGTCAAAACCAAAAAAAAAGCGGCAATATTCTACCAAACGCTACTGGGTAGAACCAATATTTCAGAAAAGACAGGAACACGGCTTTTATCATGCAATTTTTCCGGTACTGCAGTTAGAAGACCTGAGATTCCGTAATTACTTTCGAATGTCGAAAGTTCAGTTCGAAGAACTATTGAATTTGGTGGGACCTCAGTTATCTAAAAAAACTGTCTTCCGCGAACCTTTAAGTGCACAAGAGCGATTAGCTATATCATTTAGGTAATTGAATCTAGTTATTGTTCCCGAATTTATTACAAATTTTTTACGTGTCCCTTCACGAAGGGTCAATCTCATAAAAACAGTGAACGAAATGTTTTGCGCTTGCGGTACAACGAGTATCTTGCAAATGCAGTTTAAAATAAAGTATCTCGCGGTATCTGCTTAAAACGAAGTATCTCGGGTTTATAACTGAACGATATAAGGTCTTTTCTATTATGATGGGTTATTAATCTTCTTGATTTTCATCACGATATACTTGTATTTGAACTGCTATCGCGATACTGCCACCGCGAGATACTTCAGTAAAACTCTATCAAAACGATACTTCTTTTATAATGGTACAAGTTGAAATCATCTAATCACAAACTGTGATCGATACACAAATTACACAGATGTTCAATAGCATCCGTGTGAGTCAATAATTGATGAATTTACTGTAGATATCTAGCCTCTGGCGATTCAATGACATCAATACAGTATCAATACCTGTGCGGATTAACCACGGTTAGCAATATTATTGGCGAAACTTGTGAAGCAATATGGTCTTGCCTTCACAGTCGTGTGCTACCGTCTTCTTTAGATAAGGCAGATTGGCTTCGTATTGCCCATAATTTTGATGATTTATGGAATTTTCCAAATTGCATTGGTGCCATTAATGGAAAACACGTGATTATTCAAGTAAATTTATTCTGATCCAGAGTATATTAGCTATTATTCATAATATAATTAACTAAATTTACTATTGTTCTAGTGTCCCAACAATGCTGGATCATCCTATTTTAACTATAAAAATTCCCACAGCATTGTATTACTTGCAATTTGTGACGCAAATTACACTTTTACATTTGTGGATATTGGGTCTTATGGTCGCCGCAGTGATAGTGGTGTATTTAACGATTCCGCGATTGGCAGAAAATTCACTATGCAAAAAATGAATTCGCCATAGCCTAAACCGATTTCTCCTCAAGGTTTAGCATTACCTTACTGTCTGGTGGGGGATGAAGCATTCCCGTTAACAGACTACTTATTACGTCCGTACCCTGGTAGGAGTGGTCTTAATCAAGAAAGAATCGTATATAATTATCGACTCAGTCGTGCCAGACGCATGATTGAGAATACTTTTGGTATTGTTGCAAGTCAATGGAGGATTTTAAGGAAGCCTATTATCAACAAAAATACAACAAAAATAGTACAAGCTATTGTTTGCTTGAATAATTGGCTTCGTAAAGAGGACATTGGCAAGGACCAGCACGTAACGACGCATATGGTTGACCGAGATTGTGCGACTGGAATGATTCCTGGAACTTGGAGGGCTCTTGAGGATCAAGGTGGCTGGGCATTTCGAGACATTACAAAATGTGGAACCAATACGAGTTCGCGAAATGCGATTGCTATTCGAGACGAATTTTGCAAGTACTTCAATAGCGAAGGAGCAGTTCCGTGGCAGTTTGACTGCTGCTGAATTTTTAAAAAACTTAGGAATAAATTCAGTTCAGTACTACTATGCGTAAAGTTCGACTGTTGATCATATTTTCGCGAACATAAGTCAAACTTTACGCACAGAAATAATATATTATGCAACGATGGCGGAAAGTGAGTTTTTACACACGAGCGGTGAGAGCTGCGGCACAGGTCATCTGCAAGCCGGTGACTCGTGCCATGCACAGCAATCACCGATAGTGCTTTTAAAAAATCACTTTACGCCCTCGTTGCATAATATACTATTTCATCTCGCCGGGCGTTAAGTTCGATTTTGCGCCCACTTCGCGGGCACAAAATTCAACTCTTCTCACGTTGTTTTTAAAACAAAGTCCGATACACGTGCGACAGATGATTCGCTACTCGCGCGATTGCCACCCTTGATTCGCTCTGGCGAAAAACTTCACACTCGTCCGAGAATCAACACTTTCGCACTTGTATCGAAATGTACTAATTTTTTAATTGAAAATCAATACCGCATTTATATTATTCATTAAACGCAAATAATAATGCAAATAGTTTAAATTTCGTAGGTATATTTTATATATTTATTTAAATAAAAAAAGACATTGATATCATGAAATACGAATTCGATTATATTTTTTGATTTTTAGTCTTAAATTTTTTAAGCGATGTAAATGAAAATTGCAGTAGTTCTTGTACCGCATCTGTCTGACGTCTTTGCGGTAGTCTTCTCAATCGGCACCCAATTAAAGCCATACACGCATCAATTTCATGTGGTTCAGGTTGAGAGGGCAATACGATTTCACGCGGTGGTTGACAGAATGCGTCCGCAATTCGGTCAATAGCATTTGCATCATCGCTATATTTTTTTTTTCGTCCACTTCGTTCTGAAAATATAAACGACATGAATAATTCAACCGCCGGATCGTAGAAGGTTACATACATAAAATTATTTTGCCATTTCGAGTTGGCCCCCGGCCTCTTCTACAGAAAATGTCAAATTTTGATTTTTAAAAGTCGTATCTTTATAGGAAATTCGATTGCGCATCTTTTTTTCCTCTTCAAAAAAGTTCTGATTTTTTTCGTTTTCGAAATAATGGGAAAAAACATGATTCTTTGAAACTGAAAAATATATCTCTATTTTCACTTCAACTCGCTCTAAATCGTAAAATATTCGGAGTTTTTACTTCAAATTTTGAGCAGTTATGTGTCAAACTATTCTGAAGCTGGTAATGAAACTAATTTTTTTTATTATTCTTTATAAAAAAGTTATTCAATTTTTTCTGAGTATTGACACAAATCGCGTTTGAATATTTTCAATCGCTCGGTTTATCGAGTCAAGTTTGAGCAATCACAAACTTCCAGTGGATGAAATGGTCATCGGGATGTGTAGAAGTTTTCTGGAAAGTTTCACTCTAATTGAACTAGCCGTTATTGAATGACCAGTGTTTAATTATTATCTTAGGTGAGCCGCGCGGCGTTGCGAGTAGAGAACTCAGCGCAGAGGTTGCGCGCTGGGTAGGCACAAGCACGGTCACCTTTCTAGACGGCCGCTACGCGCTCAAGATAATAATTTAACACTTGTCATTTATTAACGGCTAGTTAAATTGGAGTGAAACTTTCCAGAAAACTTCTACACATCCTGATGACCATTTCATCCACTGGAAGTTTGTGATTGCTCAAACTTGACTCGATAAACCGAGCGATTGAAAATATTCAAACGCGACTTGTGTCAATACTCAGAAAAAATTGAATAACTTTTTTTATAATAAATAATAAAAAAAATTAGTTTCATTACCAGCTTCAGAATAGTTTGACACATAACTGCTCAAAATTTGAAGTGAAAACTCCGAATATTTCACGATTTAGAGCGAGTTGAAGTGAAAATAGAGATATATTTTTCAGTTTCAAAAAATCATGTTTTTTCCCATTATTTCGAAAACGAAAAAAATTAGAACTTTTTTGAAAAAGAAAAAAAGATGCGCAATCGAATTTCCTATAAAGATACGACTTTTAAAAATCAAAATTTGACATTTTCTGTAGAAGAGGCCGGGGGCCAACTCGAAATGGCAAAATAATTTTATGTACCCTTCTACGATCCGGCGGTTTAATTGTAGACAAATTACTTCAAACATATAATACAAAGCATTAACCTTTAGTTAAATGGTTCATCTTCATAGTTGGATTTTCCGGATTGACTTCCAGCAAATTAGTTGCAGACCCATCTAAAGAATCACTGTCTTCTATTGAACAATTTGATATTGTGCTGTGAAGAAAAAATAAACGAGTACTACAGCAATCTCGAAAAGATATAAAATTAAAATTACTCTTTCAGTCCGCAATGATCCCGCAAAAATTCCATCGAATCATAGTGATGCCATTTTCTAACTTTGGGTTGTTTTGCTGAACCACTTGCACATTTTTCCGCTCTAATTAATTTACGATATGTGTCGTGCAGTGATTTGAATTTAATTTTGGCACCTTCTGGAGTAAGTGAATCTGAAATAAAATATTTATTCGAAGGAAAAACTGGTGCCAAGTGATACGTTGTTTATGTTCGATTTATTTAATTAATTTCAATTTCATAGTGAAAAGAAATTCTAAAAAATTATATTACCATTCAGTGCAGTGGATACTTTAGTCCACAACCGTAGCATGGTCACCTTGTCCCTCAACTGGATATCGGTTCCGTAATTCCATAACAATTCTCTCGCTTGCACTTCTAAAATCAGTAACTCTTCTTGGTCGAAATTTAATTTATTTCTAGCTTTATTTGGATTTGTGACGATGTTAGATGAACTAGCTAATTGTTTTCTGGGTTCAGCTACTATAATTTCTTCACCGTTGGGCATCAAACTCCGTCTAACGATCGTTTTTTTGTCGTCTAAAAATAATTTGTATAAAGATTAACCACGTATATAAATATTAGCATTTATTTTAATACTCACCACACACCGGAAAAAAGTAATATGTGTTCATGTCTGTCCAATACGTGGAATATCCATCTAAACAGGGATGACTGGCAATATCATTTTTGTCGCAAATTTCTTCACATAATCCGCACGTTTGAACAACATTCGAATCCTACGAAGAAATAATAATTTTATTCAAAAGGGATAAAATCAATTAAAAAATAGTATATTATTATGCTAACCTACAAGGCATTTTACACAATTGTAAATATAAAAAGTTATTATAAATATTCATTATAGATAATTACTATAATTTTATTTTATATACTTACTTTTTCCATGATATTGCTACTTCTACAAATAATTTCAATGAGTTGATGAAATTTAAAAATGTATATGGGTCATTCCATGTCAATTCAACGACGTTGCGACGGTGACCCTCTTCGATTTTTTTGATTTTTTAATATGTTTTCATACATGTAAAAAGAAGTCTGCAGCTAAATTTTTAGCTCTTTATCTCCACCCACTTCGGAGTTATCGATTTTTGCTTAAAAACGTATATCTTTTCAACGCTCTTCCTGAAAAAAAATTGAAAAACTGAAAAAAAAATTTTTTCAATGTTTTTTCGGCCATTTTTAGTCAAAAAATTAGTTTTTCGTTCAATGGGACACTTTTGATTTTTTTCAAAAAAATTCACAAAATTCTACGTTAGAAAAACAAAATTTTTGAGCCATAAACCAAGATGGGCTTCAAATAACTTCTAGTAAAAAAAATTAAAAAACGAGGACAATAAATTAAAATTACAGGAAAAAAAATTATTTTTTAATTTTTTTTACTAGAAGTTATTTGAAGCCCATCTTGGTTTATGGCTCAAAAATTTTGTTTTTTAACGTAGAATTTTGTGAATTTTTTTGAAAAAAATCAAAAGTGTCCCATTGAACGAAAAACTAATTTTTTGACTAAAAATGGCCGAAAAAACATTAAAAATTTTTTTTTTAAGTTTTTTAATTTTTTTTCAGGAAGAGCGTTGAAAATGAAAAAAAATGACTCCTATAAAGTGAGATTATCATAATTATAATCAAAGATATACGTTTTCAAGCAAAAATCGATAACTCCGAAGTGGGTGGAGATAAAGAGCTAAAAATTTAGCTGAAGACTTCTTTTTACATGTATGAAAACATATTGAAAAATCAAAAAAATCGAAGAGGATCACCGTCGCAACGTCGTTGAATTGACATGGAATGACCCATATTTATTAGAAATAACACGTCTCTTCGCACTTCACTTTTAAATTTATACGCGCGTCTCTTCGTGGTTCACTTTTTAAAATTGGACGAGTCAACGCTTGAAGTTGGGCGAGTTTAACTTTTTATACATGACGCTAGCGTCAAAACATAGGTCACGTGATCGCGGCAGAAACACGCGTCTTGCGTCAAAGCGTAAAATGAAAAGGCACCTTAAGGACCATCCCTAGTCGCCCACCTCCTTTTTGCCGAAAAAGGGGCGGGGGAGGCACATCTCGATTATTATCCGGGCCCAGGCGTCGAAGACGCAAAAATAAAATGCAGAGCGGCGATTCTATTTCAATTCCAAACACATACGTCCGAAAATATGTTTGTTTTATGCGAAAATAGAGCTGCAGCACCGCTTTTAGATTTGTCAAATGTCAATTTCCTCGGCGGCCATTATTATGTAGCTGTACGCCGAGTTTCGCTTGCTCGGGAGGTAAGTGGCGCCACGAATATATTGCTCCGACGCAAGAATAGTACACTAAGAGAGTGATATCCTTGGGTCCGACGGTAAGTGTAGGAGTCTGTGGGCAGGACGCGCTTGGTATTCTGTGGGTAAGACCGCTCTGGCAGGCCGCCATGTTACACGGTGCGTGATCTCTCCGACTCACCGATCGATGTAGTCAGCTGTCAGTGATAAAGACACGCGGAGAGATCACGCACCGTGTAACATGGCGGCCTGCCAGAGCGGTCTTACCCACAGAATACCAAGCGCGTCCTGCCCACAGACTCCTACACTTACCGTCGGACCCAAGGATATCACTCTCTTAGTGTACTATTCTTGCGTCGGAGCAATATATTCGTGGCGCCACTTACCTCCCGAGCAAGCGAAACTCGGCGTACAGCTACATAATAATGGCCGCCGAGGAAATTGACATTTGACAAATCTAAAAGCGGTGCTGCAGCTCTATTTTCGCATAAAACAAACATATTTTCGGACGTATGTGTTTGGAATTGAAATAGAATCGCCGCTCTGCATTTTATTTTTGCGTCTTCGACGCCTGGGCCCGGATAATAATCGAGATGTGCCTCCCCCGCCCCTTTTTCGGCAAAAAGGAGGTGGGCGACTAGGGATGGGCCTTAAGGCGGTTCCCTACCCAATTATGACCTTTTCTAAAAACATTGGGCAAAATAGTGCTATTAAGCGGAATATCTCTGCCGAGGCATCGAAAACGGGAAAAAGGGATACGTCGCGACATGCTATGTGCAATTTCGAACACGTACGTCCCGAAACATGTTCGATTCACGCTAAAATAGAGAAATGTCGTATGGACCAAGCTTTTTTGACAGTTTGGCGATTCTCAAACGCTCGAAATCATGGCGACTCGTCGTGTTTGGTGTTGTCGGCGACGCCTCCGAGATGGCGTGACGCACGAATATGGTAGAACGGGTGAAACAGTCGCTGGTCTAGAACACCATGCTACACGATCACTGTTCGATATACTGGTCGGTCACTGGACAAAATCAGCTGTCAGTGATAAATACGTGTGGGAAGTCCGAGTCTTCCAAAATTATCACAGAATGTTGTTATTGTGGTCAAGAACCACAGAAGACTAACGGAGCCGGAACGTTTCAATGGTAAGTGGATAAACGAAATATATAATGATGGTATAAATTACGCCATTTATATTCACCTTCGTTAGGTTAGGTTTGATTAGTTTGTTGACGATAAATTATTTATTTCGCTAGAAATTCGTTGGAGAGGCACGCACAGCTGGGGAGTATACATAAAGAGTATTTGTGGCAGCGGATTTTTTTCGTCTCTATACTGGTTTTCGAATCAACCAGAGCTACCCCAATCTCGGTCAAATGACAGGCGTCTTCCAAATTTGTCCAAGGAAAGTGAAATCAAATCTTTGTAGCTATCGCTTCTCTTCGCCACGTCAAACAGGTACTTATACGCTTTGACAGGCATTCCTGTTATCAACACTGGGGACGACATGAACATGAATCTATAAACCATGCTCGCTTTCAGATATCTTCGCTGGTGGAGGAG
Organism: Macrophya alboannulata; assembly: GCA_949628255.1. Classification (NCBI taxonomy): domain Eukaryota; kingdom Metazoa; phylum Arthropoda; class Insecta; order Hymenoptera; family Tenthredinidae; genus Macrophya; species Macrophya alboannulata. The sequence goes on along the minus strand of OX451206.1, from coordinate 27,115,880 downwards.
ACAGGGATTACGAGCCCAGCGAGAACAGCCAACTTGGTCACGATCGTGTCCAGGTACCCGTTTTCATCCTTCCGGCTATGGATCGCCGCACCTTTCGAGGAATATTTCCGTCCCAACAATATGTATGCTTGTTTTGGAAAAAGGTGAAGAGTAATTTCGTTTTTGTTTCCGATCATTCGAGCAAGACCGTATCTTTGCTAACTAGTTCAATAATTAGATCCGTTACAGAAATGCCTGCGGTGAGACGAAACGGTGCGCGATTCATCCCTGGAATTATATACAGCTGAGTACTTCCGCATCTACACCGAAAGTGAAATCACACCGCGTTCCCGGAGAGACGTTGAGGCTTGACAAACTTATTTTATCGAGAACTATACGAATCAGTACAGATTTCTTACACATCATCTGATTCGTTGATCAGAATTGGCGTCGAGAATATTAGATGTATCTCTTTTTTCTGAGAGGAGGAATTGAATAACCGAAAGAATGCCAGCAGTACAGATGGAACACACGGGCCTTGAGCCGGAAAGAGCGGTTTGCTACCGATTGCAGACTTACTAGTACAGTCATTTTCTTCCATTCCGTCCTGACGGACTGGGCTCAAGTGGCAGAGCTTGAAATACTGATTGGCTTTATTATTTCGTAGATGTGTTAATGAATAAATAAATATATGAATAATCATATAGTATAGATATATGGAGATGTGTGGATGAATAAACATGTGAATAATTGATAGTATTTTGTTTCATTTCAATTTATTATAAAGATTCGTTTTCAGGTCGACATATACCCATCGTCTACATAAAAACCCGCCTTTTACTTGGATACATCGATAATCACAAATTAGGTCTTGGTTCTTTCATTTTTACGAAGTCGAAAACTTTTACAGAGGAATTCATCAGAAGTCTGTGAAATAGACAAATATACACCAGATTGTAAAGCATAAAAGCTTCGCAATGATAAATATTATATTTGTTTCAGGAAAAAACGAACAAGAACATTTTGTATCCGTCCCACTGCAAAGTATTTGACACGCGTTTTCGAACACCACCTATTATTAAATCGAATGATCCGACATATAAATTTATATCGATACATTTGATGTAAATTTGTACAAACCGATTACACAAGTCTACACGGATTTAGTGCCTGGGATTTGTATACCTGATCATTGGAGGTTTTCTAGAGATACTGAACAGAGAAAAATTACTATTTGTAAAAACAAATTGCTTTTGCAACCAGGAGAATGCTATTTGAAAAATTAATAAAATCTATGATTTCTATTATTCAGCTGATAATAAACGGAAACAAATATTGTTGTATATTCTCTCAATTAACTTCAAATTCCAAAACAAAACAGAGATTGAAAATGAAGCCGTTTACTATTCTTGTTATGTTCAAAAGAACTTTATCTGACTAAACCCTGAGTACAGTCCCCCATCATACTTTCAATGATAATAAATACTAACAATGATAATGATGAATTATATAATGAATACCAACAACAATGGTAACAATTCCACTTCCCTCTACTCATCGAGTCAAAATATGGGAAACTAGTTTATCTATGAAATCGATATTATATCTCCCAAGACTACAAAAGCAAACTTCAACGGGGGTATAAATATTTTTCCTGTAAGCTTTATTTTCCACGATGGGCTTTAATATTTGACTCAGTACAAGTTACAATAATAGAGTTAGTTAAGGTATAGGTTCTTCGTCCGTTCGCGGCTATCCCGAGAATGCCTCTCCCGGCAGCCCAGCCCCCCTCAGTACATCCCTGCGCTTCGGGCCCTATCCTCAGGTCCTGGCTTATGTCAGTTGACACGTGCGTCAAGTGGTGGAGTTCGCTGGTATAGCCAGGACCCGGCGCCACGGTGTCGGGCCACAAGTAGGACTAGCTTTCAGTCGGCCATCCTGACCTTGTTCGCGTCCTCGCGAACTTGTGGCTGGTGTTGAATCGCCGACCCCGGGACCGCCGACCTGCGTTACTTGGCATCCTGTTGACAAAACACCAATTTAGAAGACCTACACTTGTATCGACCTTTCACCCATCGTGCCATGCTCTATAGTAGTATACCTATCAAGACTGTAGGTGTTATCATTATAATTATTGTTATATGTATATATGTTGTTTCAGTTTTTTTTTTTTTTTAAACCATGCTACCCCTCTTTCCTGTCCCACGGCAGGGGCTGCAGTAAGTGCGTTCCCTGCGGCTTTATAGCCGTCGACGACCGGTCAGATCGCCAATAGTACTCCAGTCGTCCTTGCGGCAAGCTTGGTGTCATCGGACGCCTCTCCTTGGTAGTGGACGTACGACATAGTACCCATTGTTACCGGCCCCGGCCGGAACTCAACCGACAACCGGTGATGGCGATCTTGGCCCAGCTTCACCAGCTTACACAGCCCGGCCCGGCACAATTAGGCCACCCGCGGCTGCTGCCTTGATCGCCCCAATCTTAGCCCAGCTTTATCAGCTTACACAACCCGGACCGGCACATTCGTGCTGTCCGCGGCCGCTGCCTCAATTGTTCCGACTTTGGCCCAGCCTTATCAGCTTACACAACCCGGCCCGGCACATTTAAGCCGTCCGCGGATGCTGCCTCAGTCTCGGAGCGGTAGCCCGCGCTCGCGATCGCGGCCCAGCGACATGTACTTTTACAACCCCGATTGGCACACATTAGCCGTTCGACGTCATTGCTTTGATCACAGCTCGCAACAGGCGTTCATCAGCCGTTCGACGTTGTTACCATGATCGCGGCTCACTACCTTACACAATCCCGATTGGCACACATTAGCCGTTCGATATTGCTGCCTTGATTCTTGCGGGCCGTCCCATTCACACTGTGCTTGACATTACTGCCCTTGTCGTAACTCGTGTAATGCGTACCATCTCTATACGGCCCCTGTCCTGGTAGGTATGTACGTCCACGTCCTGCGTGGTGTTGTCGTTCTCGCCCTCGCTCTCGTCCCTGCTCTCGCCCTCGCTTTCGCTCTCGCTGACCACCGTACACCAACGTTTCAGCTTTTCTCCGGGCACCACACCCGTATAAGGCCTCTGGCTCCTCGGAGCTCCATCGATATCCCCAATGACGTACCTATCCATGTCCAGCACTTTTCTAACTTGGTAAGGCCCTGCATACTTGGGCAGCAACTTCCTGCTCGCTCCTTCATTACTACCGATTACTCGTCTGACTGTGACTATTTCACCGCACTTGAACAACTTGGGAGGGGCCCTTTTTTTATCATACCTATTCTTTTGCTTAGCTTGTGCCGCGCGTGTGACCTGGAGTGCTTCCCTCCGCGTGTCCTCGATGTCATCCACGTGGACGTGATCGCTTATCTCGTTTAGAATTCTAACCTCGCCTATGCCGCGTGGTCTAAACCCAAATAATAGTTCCGACGGGCTCTTTCCCGTTGCCTTGTTTACCGTGTTGTTTAGACCCCACATGATTCTCGTAACCTCCCCATCCCATTTTCTGTCGTCGTCGGTACACGCCGCTAAGGAACTAAGTATGGTCCTGTTATACCTTTCTACTTGACCGTTCGCTCTAGGGGTCGCAACCGCTGTCCGCACGTGTTCTATTCCCAAAGATCGACAATACTCCTCGAATCTCTTGCTGGTAAATGCGGCACCCCGATCGCTGATAATTCGTTTCGGGTGTCCGAAGACCTCACCTATTTCGTTTAGGAATCGTTCCACTAATAACGTGCGCGTGTTCAATATTGCCTTCATAAACACAAATTTCGTGAAGGCGTCCACCATGACTAACAGATACGCATTATTTCTGGTGCTCTTTACGAACGGCCCTAAATGGTCTATGTGAAGCGTGTGCATCGGTGTAGGGGTCTTCTCTAACGGGTGTAAGTGACCTGGCTTCTTGCCTGCAGGTTCTTTATTGTACAGACAACCTAAACAGCAGTCTATGTATTTTTTGACATAACTGGTCATTGACGGAAACCAATAGTCCGTTTGAATCTTTTTCGTCGTTTTCTCCAGCCCAAAGTGGCCCATGTCGTCATGGCACATCCGCACTATCTCTCTTCTAGCACCCCGCGGAACCACCCATCTCAACCCATATTTGGTTCTACGGTATACCCTATGACCCTTTAATTCGTAGTTCTCGTGAATATCACGGCTTTCCTGATCTACGGGCTCACGGTTGAGCAACTCGTGGATGTGGTTCAACTTATCGTCCTGTAACTGAGCCGTCAAAAGCCATTCGTCTTGCTCTATGTGGAATATCCCCACACTTTCGATTGCCTCCCTATTAGAATCATTTGTCGCGGAGGCGTTTCTACTAAGTGCATCTACATGCGTCATTTTCGATCCTGATCTATACTCTACAGTGCAGTCATACTCCTGCAGCTGGATCCACCACCTCGCTACGCGTGGTAGTAGGTCTCGCTTTGTAAACGTGGTGCGCAACGCACTGCAATCACTCAAGATTTTAAATTTGAGTCCTAACAAGTAAACGCGAAACCTTTGTAGACTACTCACGACGGCAAGTGTCTCAAGTTCGTAGGAATGGTACTTTTGCTCTTCCTTGCTGGTCTGTCTACTAAAATACGCTACCGGTTTAAGTGAACCGTCGTCCTGTTTCTGCATTAATATGCCACCTAAGCCCATCATACTCGCATCGGTATGCAATTCCGTTTCGGCACGATGCTTGTAGAGTGCTAGCACCGGTCTTGAAACTAAAACTCTTTTTATCTCTTCGAACGCCTGCTGTTGCTGTGTTTCCCATTTCCATTCCGCCGATTTTTTTGTCAACTGGGTAAGGGGTTGAGCTATCGTCGCGAACCCTTTCACAAACTTTCTAAAATAGCTGGCAAGCCCTAAGAACTGCCTTATTTCGTGCACGTTGGTTGGCGCCTTGAAATTCGATACTGCCTCGATCTTTTGCGTTCCCGGTCGCACGCCCCATTGCGTGACCTCATACCCAAGATAGTCTACCTGTGTTTGTAGAAACGAGCACTTACTTAGCTTCAGCGTTAGACTAGCTTTTCTGAGCTCTATCAATACCAATTCCAGGGACTCCATCGCTCTCTGTACATCCCTAGATGGGATCAAGATATCGTCCATATACGCCAAAACGTTTATGTTCTTCAAGGGTAGCAGAACCTTGTTCATCATACGTTGGAATACCGAAGGCGCGTTCGCTAATCCGAACGGCATACGCAAAAATTCGTATTGGCCATCCGGCGTCACGAACGACGTCTTGTCGATGGATTTGTCGGCGACTGGAATCTGATAATACCCGGAGGCTAGATCGAGGCTCGTGAATCGTGTACTTCCCTGAAGACTAGTCAGCTGGTCTTCTATCAGGGGAAGGGGATATCTATCCCTTTTTGTGATAGCATTCAACGACCTATAATCGACGCACATTCTAACCTCCCCGTTCTTTTTGCGAACAAGTAAAATAGGACTAGCAAAGGGTGAACTTGAGTCTCGAATTATGTGATTAGCTTTGAGATCGTCTATGATTTCGCGAACCTTCTCCCTTTCTGAATGTGATAAACGGTACGGCCTATAAACTACTGACGCGCTTCCTGTTAATTCGATGTCGATTGTTGCTGCGTTGGTCTTCCCTAGCTCATTTGTGTTTAAGGCGAAGCAGTCCCGATAGCGGTTCAGTAGGTTGATCAAGTCAGACCTCTCGGTAGCTGTTACGTTCTTGTCGATAATGATCTGATCTAGCGGTAACTCACCAAGCGTCGATTTCCGTATGGCTAAAACCTGTCGCTCTACCTTTTCTAGTTGAGTTTCCTCCCTAGCTACCCAAGCTCTAGCAACTATCTGTTCATGTTTTATGTGTAAGGGAGCCTCCGACAAGTTAACGATCGGTAGTAATCCCACAGAAGTATTAATGACGCAACGCGGGATGCAATGTTCGCTATTTTCCCTTCCCCGTATGCTTAAGTCGACAAACATGTCACCATGATAAACATCATCCTTAACGACTATTCTTACATTTGCGGCGTGATTTGCGGGTATAACCGTGGCCTCCGCGGCCCATAAGGTCAGTTTCCGTGGGGGCAGCCTCTCTATCTCCGGTAGCTCCGCCGATGACGCCTCGAATATCCGCAAGTCCCCACCCTTTTGCACTACCGCAACGTTGGGTAGGTCTGTGAACGGTTGTCCCACGATCAGCGGGACGTCCTGCAAGTCGTTAGGTACGACGTGAATGTCCACAGGTCCCTCAGCAAGGTCGACTTTCAGCACTGCTCTCGCGGTCCCGTACGGCTGCACGGTCCCTCCCCCGTAGCCACGTAGCGTAGTTTCCGTCGGCTGCAAGTCGAGCTGCAACGCATCGGCCTCATCTTTGCGCAGTGTGACGCACTCACTACCCAAGTCAATGAAAGCTCGCATCGGCTTTCCTTGTAAGGTGACATCCTGAAATCGGGCGTTGCCGGGTTTGAACTGAAGTTGGGTTCCGATACTCAACACCTTTTTGCTGGTGATTGGTTTCGCTGTACAACGATTGGCAAAATGTCCGGGTTTTTGGCAATTGTAGCATACTGCCTCTTGACCCGACTGTTTCCTTTTTTCGTCTCCGGTGTGCGGCTGTTTTCCCGCGTTCTGCCTTTTCGGGGCCCCGCGCTCTTGCCTTCCAGAATCACGTAAACTTCGTCGATCTTCGCTCCGCTTCCTTTCGCCGCTAGATCTTGGATACTTTGTGGTATAATCGCTGTCCACCTTCGACAGAAAGGCTCTAAGCTGCTCGGGTGTATTGAGGCCCTGGCTCTTAATCGTCATCTGCAGTGCGTTGTCGCGTATCCCGTGCGCTATGAATTCTGAGGCATGCTTGTCGTTAAATTCACACGCGTTAACCAGCGCTGCTTTCACAAAAAAATAGTCAGTCAAGGTTTCGTCTATCCGCTTTGTTCGGGCCATCATTATAGCGACTCTTTCCGGTAAGGTTGTATGATCGGTAAAGGTTGCAACAAGTTTTCGCTTAAACTCCGTCCATGACATGGCAACGGTCGGTAAGCCCTCGAACCATGTCCTACTTACACCGCGAAGTTTATCCGACGCTAACTTAAATGTCGTCACGTCATTCCACCCATTCATCTCCTTCAGCCCCTCAACCTTGTGGATCCATGCTTCTATGGTTTGGCGCTTTTCTTTGGGGTCAAAAGACGGAATCGCATGTTTGCCTTCGAGAGACTGCCGGTGACCCGCCGAATTAGATGTCTCTGCTATTTTACTCATCGAATTCGATGTCTCGGCTAGTTTACTCATCACTTCCGACATTCTCTCAAGAGTATCACTTACGCGTGACGAACAAGTTGAGTCACTTCTTCGCGAAATGTTATTCAGCGCATCAGTGAGCTTGCTCATGATACGGTTGCTATGAGAGCCGGTGCGGCGGCGCGGTCGCGAGCGGGACCTCTCAGCGCGAGAATTACGTGAGTTACTCCGCGACGAGTTGCCCCTTTCATCGGACGTTTCGCGACATCGGCGCCTCGATTCCCGACCGGAGGGTTTCTTATGTCGGGTCCGAGACTTCTCGCGATTTTCCTTGCGCTTCATTATCACAGGGTGTCACTATTCACAGCACACACTTATAACTGTCGAACAGAAGTTATGGCCCTATGGCACGTTGCACGCGAACAAAAGAATACAATTTGATGGCGAACCGGTCACGCTAGTGGACTCTGATCCCACTTCTGATACTGTAAGCTTTATTTTCCACGATGGGCTTTAATATTTGACTCAGTACAAGTTACAATAATAGAGTTAGTTAAGGTATAGGTTCTTCGTCCGTTCGCGGCTAGCCCGAGAATGCCTCTCCCGGCAGCCCAGCCCCCCTCAGTACATCCCTGCGCTTCGGGCCCTATCCTCAGGTCCTGGCTTATGTCAGTTGACACGTGCGTCAAGTGGTGGAGTTCGCTGGTATAGCCAGGACCCGGCGCCACGGTGTCGGGCCACAAGTAGGACTAGCTTTCATTCCCTTGTTTTGATGCATGACAAACAAAAGAATAATGAACTAGTCCCAGACACAAGAAAGATTTTCTTTTTCGTTGACCGGTGTTATATAGATTCATTTCAAGATGAATCGATTTACTGAAGACATCCTCTTCTTCGATCGAATGATTTGTTCCTTGCGCACGGTTGCGTTCTGCTGCAAGTCTTCAATTTTGGTTCTCGATGAAACAAGTTTGTCAGGGCTCAACGTCTCTCCGGGAACGCGGTGTGATTTCACTTTCGGTGTAGGCGCTACAGTACTCAGTTGTAGATAATTTCAGGGATAAATCGCGCACCGTTTCGTGTCACCGCAGGCATTTCTGTAACGGATCTAATTATTGAACTAGTTAGCAAAGATACGGTCTTGCTCGAATGATCGGAAACAAAAACGAAATTACTCTTCACCTTTTTCCAAAACAAGCATACATATTGTTGGGACGGAAATATTCCTCGAAAGGTGCGGCGATCCATAGCCGGAAGGATGAAAACGGGTACCTGGACACGATCGTGACCAAGTTGGCTGTTCTCGCTGGGCTCGTAATCCCTGTCTCCTCCACCAGCGAAGATATCTGAAAGCGAGCATGGTTTATAGATTCATGTCATGTCGTCCCCAGTGTTGATAACAGGAATGCCTGTCAAAGCGTATAAGTACCTGTTTGACGTGGCGAAGAGAAGCGATAGCTACAAAGATTTACTTTCACTTTCCTTGGACAAATTTGGAAGACGCCTGTCATTTGACCGAGATTGGGGTAGCTCTGGTTGATTCGAAAACCAGTATAGAGACGAAAAAAATCCGCTGCCACAAATACTCTTTATGTATACTCCCCAGCTGTGCGTGCCTCTCCAACGAATTTCTAGCGAAATAAATAATTTATCGTCAACAAACTAATCAAACCTAACCTAACGAAGGTGAATATAAATGGCGTAATTTATACCATCATTATATATTTCGTTTATCCACTTACCATTGAAACGTTCCGGCTCCGTTAGTCTTCTGTGGTTCTTGACCACAATAACAACATTCTGTGATAATTTTGGAAGACTCGGACTTCCCACACGTATTTATCACTGACAGCTGATTTTGTCCAGTGACCGACCAGTATATCGAACAGTGATCGTGTAGCATGGTGTTCTAGACCAGCGACTGTTTTACCCGTTCTACCATATTCGTGCGTCACGCCATCTCGGAGGCGTCGCCGACAACACCAAACACGACGAGTCGCCATGATTTCGAGCGTTTGAGAATCGCCAAACTGTCAAAAAAGCTTGGTCCATACGACATTTCTCTATTTTAGCGTGAATCGAACATGTTTCGGGACGTACGTGTTCGAAATTGCACATAGCATGTCGCGACGTATCCCTTTTTCCCGTTTTCGATGCCTCGGCAGAGATATTCCGCTTAATAGCACTATTTTGCCCAATGTTTTTAGAAAAGGTCATAATTGGGTAGGGAACCGCCTTAAGTCAAAACGTAAACAAGCCATCGGGGAGATCGTTTTTCTCTCTCATACTACCTCTGTCTATTTATTCTGCATGTTCTCTTTCTATTAGTCTTATTATTTATTTTGTATTCTCGTATTTATTTCGTCTTATTTATTTTGTAACTTTGTAATATTGTAATACGCACGTCTGCTAATTCACGACATTAGGAAAAATTGTAGATAAAATAATAACGTCATCGAGTCTAGATCTTGCTCTGACCCGTTGACAAAGAAAAATCAAAATGTACATAGTTATATTGTAAATCGCGTGAGAGTCACAGAGTCAAAATTGTTGAATTGTTGAATTGTTAAATTCTGAATTAGTTGATTCGTGGAAATCAAAGTTAGCTATTGTCAATAGATGAAGATCTTGCTCCCGTCTGTTGATAATTGCGAAACGAAAATTGTCTTAATCGAACATAGTACACCGTATATCGTGAATACGAGAAGGAAGTCGATACGTTGAGATCTTGCTCCAACGTACCGATGAAATAGTTTAGTACACAGAATATAGAACATAGAACATTGAATATCGTACATTGTATATCGTGAAAACGAAAAAGCAGTTGATATGTTGAGATCTTGCTCCAACATATCGATGAAGTAGGTTAGTGCATAGTATAGAAAACAAACACGGGAAAACCCCAACACTCGAAACACTTAGCATAGGATAACGACGAGAACTCTCTTCACAGTCGTTAAACGTAAACATAAGATAAACACCCAGACTTTTCAAAAGGTTTGATTATTAAATTAGATACTGGCAAGACATATACGGGTTTGATAAAATCAAACTAGCAAAATGTTTACAACTCGTTCTCCACCTAAACGAAAACAAAACAAAAATCAAACAAAGAAAAACGATACCAATACAGCGACAAACCCAATGGGTTCAGCTGATGAGTTGACTGATAATACCGCGTTAGAACCAGGCGAGCGAAATCAATCGGAAAATAGCATACTCAATCCGACCATGAGTATACCAATGCAGGTAAACGTTGGCCAAGACACCCATGACATAAGCTTCCAAGCACCATCCGATGGAAGAGTGCGGGGAAATAGTAGGAATACATCTCCTTTTGTAACAAACGAACAGTTTATACCACCAATGTTGTCTAATCAGATATTACAGCCCCTTGTCAATCGAATGAACGCTATGGAAGATGGAATGAATGCTCTTCTAGATAAAGTTAACGAACTAGTTAGCCAAATGTTAGTTAAAGAACCGGAAAGAACTCGTCAGAGTAATAAGAAGCAAACAAATAGCCATCCTATCGAAGACGAAGTAGATTATTCTGCAGATGATGAAGCGGTAGTTATAAATCGACAAGAATCCGTTCCTTCAGGTAGTAAACAAGCTAACGAATCATCTAGTGCTTCTACTCCCTATCGTCACAGAAATCCTGCGAATTCTTTGAGTAACCAACAACCGTGTCAAAACGTTCGCGTAGAAGAAAACGGACAGAATCAAAGGTCAACCTCGTCGATAGCTACACCCGGTTCAGTCGAAAGAGAGTTACGCCACGTACATTTCCATACAAGTTCAAATACACCATACAGGTCAAGTTCCTTGAACGTAAACAATCCGTCAATGCATGTAGCGCGTGATACGATTAACCCTTCGAATCAAACAATACCATTCCTCATTAGAGTTAAAATTGGTAAACCATTACCAAACGGTCAAATAGTCGAAGAAGAAATCTTTGTTACGGAACAACAGTATCGACAGATGATAAATCCATCAGTAAACTTTCAAAATCCGTCTATAGGTCGACAGAGCAGTACACAGTTAAATTTCAATGACCGAGCTCGTAGTGTCAGTTGTGCGTCAACTTACTCCTTTAACCCGAGTAATCTAGCGTCATCCACACAGTTCCAGGCAGTAGATAATCGGTTACCTAGATCAAGAAGAGGAAATATATCTTGGAGATCAAGCGACTCTAGCGACGATGATCAATACAATCATCCAGTTAACCTTGATTCTAATCCAAATACTCAAACCAGACCGACTGCACAAGACCTTCCTCGTGCAAGAACTGAGAATCGTTACTTCAATTCCACTAATAATTATCAACCGTCACCATTGAAAATCGGTCAAGTTGTCAATTCCTGGAAAATCTCTTTCCCTAAAACAGAAAAAGATCCGGAACAATTTTTGCTAATCTTAAAAGATCTCTTATCGTGTAGCGGCATACAAAAAGATTTATTCGTTCCTTGTTTGTCAAAACTGTTCGAAGGTGCGTATAGATCATGGTATCTCGTTAACAAAACATCATGGCGTTCATGGAAAGATTTCGTAAGAGCTTTTCGTAGTGATTGGGTAGTTAGAAAAGCCGATACTGATTTGTTGTATGAAGTTCGCGATTTGATAGTTGAAAAGAATGAATCCTTAGCCGAATTTGCTTGTCGAGCCCGACTTATTTTCGAGCGTATGCAAACTCCTCCGTCTTTCAGAGAACAGCTGAGGAAAATTCTAACCAAATTCAATCCGCGTTTAACTTGCGAAGTTCTAAATCTCAATCATATTAATTATACACAATTCTTCCATTATATTAATGAAAGAAGTTATTTGTATCAAAGATCTAATGCGCAACATAATAATGATAGCAGTAGACGCTCCGCTAGAGCTTCCGAATTAAAAGTTATTCAAGGACAGCCTCACTCGTCCGACGAATCAGACGAAGACGATATAGTAATCGATGAAGAAAATCCTACCGATCAGGATGAAGAACAAGAAGTTCAATTAAAACATATCAAAAATAATAAAAGTTCGGCAGACTCAAAGAAATCCTCAAAGTCATCCGATTCGAAAACGTTAACTCCGCAGAGATTAGAACAAAATTTAGAGCGTTATGACAATTCAGGTTAAAGCAAATCTACTAGTTCCGATCGAAATAAATCTAGTCAAAGTAAACCTCCTTTTGACCCGAATAAATTGTTTTGCGTAAATTGCGGTCAGACAGCACACACTGCTCGTTATTGTAAAAGTGATCGACAAATTGTTTGTTATAGTTGTCGTAAAATAGGTCATGAAACAAAAAATTGCCCATCTCATCAGGAAAACGCGAACAGCCCGCAGTAATCCACCCTTAAGTTACTGTACCTCAGGGCGTAGTCGAGGTAGAAAACAAAGTCGATTCAACTGATTCAAATGAAAAACGCGAATCACAGAATAATATCGAACAAACCAAGAACTTAGATAAGCCAAGCGTTAACGTCGAACATGAGTTAGATAGTCAAATCGGAATTCAATTAGAGCAACACACGACCTTAAACATTGCTAACGTAACCGATAGCGAGTACGAATTCTCAGATGATGAAGTCCAGTTCCCATTTCAAAATAGCGAAAACGAGAATGAGAGTACAAGTTCTTTTAGCGAGTCAGTAACCGAACAAGTAAATTTGTCAACAATGTCTGATGAAATAGTCGATCAAGACGAAACGTTAAACAATGCGAACGTTCCCCGACTAAATAAGAAAACGTTACAAAATTGGATACCTTCGCGGTTACCACATCATATAATCCACCGGTTAACACAACGCCGTATTTATCGCGGAATTAGCGAATTAAAAGAACCAATCAAAGTAGTAAGAATTCCAGTAAAAATTTCAATTTTTGGCGAAGAAATTAAAGGAATTATCGATAGCGGTAGTGATAGATCTTTCTTAAGCTTATCTGCTTATCAACGAGTAAAAAATTACCAACTTAAAGAATTAACACCAGATACTCCATCCAAAACAGGAGTACACCTAGGTGACAAATCTATTGTGCGAACACACGGCGGTACTAGCTTCATTATCGACATAGGTGATGTTTATGGACCCCAATGGTTTAGCATAATGCCAGGATTGTCAGGTGATCTTATTCTAGGTATGGACTTCTGGATGTCTTTTAAAGTAACAGTTAATCCCTTCGCGAAAACTTGGACACTTGCTGATAGTAAATATGTGTACCCATTGTCACATTCAGTCGTAAGCCCTTCAGAATTGAAAGCACTTTCAGTAGATCAATCTCAACAACTAAAAGATTTTCTTGACGCAGAATTCGCTAAGTACGATGAAGAAAGTACCGGTAAAACCGATCTAATTAAACACGTTATCGAATTAAACGATCCGACACCCCATCGTCAAAAACCCTATCGTAGAAGTGAAGTCGTTCGTAAATTTATTGATCAAGAAGTCGACAGGCTTTTGGAAAAAGGCTACGTTACTTGGAGTAATAGCGAGTGGGCATGTTCACCTGTTGTAGCTCCAAAAGCGAACGGAGGACTCAGATTTTGTATTAATTATAAGCCTGTGAACCGTCAAACTAAAAAACCTGCATACCCTCTGCATAATATGAGATCAATTTTGTCACAACTTCATCAAGCTAAGATAATTTCCACCCTTGACTTAAGTGAAGCTTTCCACCAAATACCGATGGATGAAGAAAGTCGGAAATATACTGCTTTTGTTAATACTAGCGAATTTATCGGACTAGACGAACTCAAATTTTTCAATGCAATAATCAATTTTAATACTAACGTCTTTATGAACTGTAAGATTCCCACTCAATGAGAGCAGCGTAAACCACAGAAGACAGAAAAAAACCGAAAAGAACATTCTAAATTTTTATCAAGTAAAAATTCCTTCGGCCCGGGTTCGAACCGGGACCTTCGCATCTGTACTGCGACGCCTTATCCAATTCGACCACCGAAGGACCGAAAGAATCTTTACTTGAAATTCGTGTGATTCTACGTGTTGACATTTTTTCATAGTCTCAATATAGGTGTTTGTTTGTAGTGACTCTATCGTTCGTGTGCTTCATACATTAATACTAGCGAATTTATCGGACTAGACGAACTCAAATTTTTCAATGCAATAATCAATTTTAATACTAACGTCTTTATGAACTGTGAGATTCCCACTCAATGAGAGCAGCGTAAACTACAGAAGACAGAAAAAAACCGAAAAGAACATTCTAAATTTTTATCAAGTAAAAATTCCTTCGGCCCGGGTTCGAACCGGGACCTTCGCATCTGTACTGCGACGCCTTATCCAATTCGACCACCGAAGGACCGAAAGAATCTTTACTTGAAATTCGTGTGATTCTACGTGTTGACATTTTTTCATAGTCTCAATATAGGTGTTTGTTTGTAGTGACTCTATCGTTCGTGTGCTTCATACATTAATACTAGCGAATTTATCGGACTAGACGAACTCAAATTTTTCAATGCAATAATCAATTTTAATACTAACGTCTTTATGAACTGTAAGATTCCCACTCAATGAGAGAATGGTCTTGTTAATTGGTATCATAGACATCTAAAATGTATTGCTAAAATTCAGGGACCTCTGAATAAACTTACTAGTCCTAAAGTCCCTTGGAAATGGACAGAGGTCGAACAAAAATCGTTCGAGGAAGTTAAAAAAGATTTAGCTGACTCACCGCGTTTATTTGTCCCAATACCCGGACAACCGTTTGTCTGATACACGGATGCGAGCGATTTTGGATTAGGCGCGATTCTCGTTCAGATTGACAACGAAACTAACAAAGAAAATCGTATTGAAGTAATGAGCCGACCATTAAGAGGTGCGGAACTTCACTATACAACCACCGAAAAAGAGTGTTTAGCAGTTGTCTGGTCCGTAGAGAAGCTCCGTTGCTATCTTGAAGGCGTGTCGTTCAAGATCGTCACCGATGATCAAGCATTGCAATGGCTACACGGATTAAAAAATCCAACCGGTCGTTTGGCTAGATGGGCTATGTACCTTTATCAACACGATATTACTATTGAACACCGTCGCGGTACTACGAATGAAGCCCCTGATGCGTTGTCCAGAATGTTTGATATTGCCAAAGACCCGCTCGGTTGGGAAAAAATAATGGAAGAAACAATTCAAAATCGTAATCAGTTAAATTCTATTCAAGGTCAAGACTGGTATAACACCAAATTTAAATTAGTCGAAACGCAACCAGATAGATTTACCGAGTGGAAAATCAATAACGGCGAACTGTTCTATTACAAGCCTGATTATGAAAAAGCTATTATTGATGACGAAAATCCCTGGAAAAAGGTTATTAAGCCAGAAGACGTTTTGATTGTTTTACGCGAAAATCATGACTTACCACAAGCAGGTCATCTAGGTAGAGACAAAACATTAGATAAGATTAGGCAAAATTATTATTGGCCCGGTATGATTCAAGATATTAAATCCTATGTGGAAGATTGCGAAACTTGCCTGAAGGTCAAGTATAATCAAAGTCCGATTAAAGGTTCCCTAAAAACCAGACCGTTACAACAACTTTGGTCACAATTGTCAATCGATACTGTCGTCTCTCAGACAAGAACTAAAAAAGGTAATTCCAATGTCATAGTAGTTTTAGATCTGTATACTAAGTACATAGAATTGTTCCTAATGCGACAAAGAACAGGTAAAAACGTTGTCAAAGCGTTAGATGTCCTTTTCGACCGCTGGGGCACTCCAAAGTCAGTTCTTACCGATAATGGTACCGAATATCTGAATAAAGAAGTTAAAGCATTCTTAGAAGCTAGAGGAGTAGAACATCTTACAACCCCGTTAAATCATCCTCAGGGAAATCCAGTAGAACGTGTCAATCGTACGATAAAACCCATGATCGCGGAATTCATAAATGATAATCATAATGAATGGGATGAAAATTTGACAAAAATACAATTCGCATATAACACAGTACCCCATGCAGGTAGTCGAGTTTCACCTTTTTATTTAAATCACGGTCGCGAAGCAGTATTTAAAAATATATGTAAACCTGGTGATGACAAAGTACAACCGACAGATGAATCAGTACAGCTGTGGATCGAAAGATTAAGTAGAATTGACGAATTTAGTCACAAAATCGAAAGTCGATTAAAAGCGTATACAAATAAAATTCTTGCCAGATCTAAAGCCGATAAAATGACATCTGTAGAAATCAAAGTAGGAACTGAAGTCTATTATCCTAACAAAAAACTAAGCAATAAAGCCAATGGTTATTCAGCGAAATTCGCTCATCGTTTTGTCGGACCAGTTTATGTGACAAGAGTTCTCGGACCAATGGTCGTTGAATTCGCAGACAAAACAAATAAGATTATTGGTAAATATTATGTTACGGATTTGAAAATTCCACGCCGTAGTTCACGTAGTCAATGTATCCCTCTACAGGACAACACCTCACCATCAGATCAACTAGATCCGAAAACATCGCCAACATGAGTGACAAGGCAGGCCACACTCCTGAGGTTCCCATCCATGAAGCGATACTACAGCGCTTGGAAACTCTAACAAGGGCCTAGATCTTAACTAGATCTTGAGAGCCAGATCACCAATTTGACAAAAGAAGTAGCGGTAGCCTGGACAAAATTAACGCCTGCTCCTGAACCACCAAAACCCGAACCTGATGTCAAAATCACTTCCGACGTCGCTATACACCAGGACACGTCGAAACCCTTCGACGAGCCTTCACCGTCAACTTCCAGATTGACAGAGATCGAGAAATTCGACTCGAACACCCCACGAGGTGAACCAAGACAAACACCACCTTCGACTAGAGTTGAAGATGACCGTTCTGATAAAAACGAGGGCAAACCTGCAGTTAAAACAGAAGCCATTCAACTGCTTGAGGCTATTAACAATCTGCCTCCGCCCAAGTTGAAATTGACACTTCCACAAATCGTGACTCAGAAGGATCTCGACAATGAAAACATCCTGAGAAATCGAATCCTTTCTGTGAATCGCCCGGTGAAAAAATCAGCCATAAGTGGGAAATTGTTAAGGTCAACAGATGATCCCAATGCATTGACCGCTCCGTCAGTGTCAGTAAAGCCTTTACCGGTGCCAGCCTTACCAAAATTCGACGAAGTACTCCGAGAGTTTGGGCTCATCAAGCCTAATGAGAAGACCACCGACGAAGTACGTTTCCTCACCGACTGTAGGATCCTGAGCGAAGATCTTCTGAAGAAGCTTATTATTAAGCGAGCGGAGATGCTTGTCCTCAAAAAGGAAGCAAAACTTGTCGACCAAGCCACGCAGACTTATGTGACATTCGCTAACAAACAACACGTTGTAGGATGCATCAACTGCCGTTCAGCCGAGCATCACTTCAAAGATTGTTCCCTACCGTATAGACCCGGATTCTGTCAAATATGTGGTGTCGAAGGTTTTGACATGCAAGATTGCATTTATCCGCATGGGATTGAACATGAACGAGCTCTTCATCGTTGTCCAGGATGCTCCAGAGACCTGAGCCTCTATTGCTCGGAATGCCCGGATTGTAATATTCGCCATGCCGGCCACAGCGATTAGCTTCGCCTGAACTACGCCGCCTGGCCAACCTGGCTAATTCCGCAAGATCAGCGTTACCTCTTCGACGAAAATGAGAAGACACTTAAGCGAAGAGTACGAGCCAAGTTCACTGACCCGGGAGATTACCCAAACCGAGTCAGAGCCTTCTTAATTAGGGAGAATGCACTCTTGACAGCTAGACCCAGTAATCCAAGAACACAGTCTGCCCTACAATTGTCAAAAGAAAAACGCCAGCAAGCTCTTGACGCCCTCTATACGCCACTCACGGCCAAAACCCTTGACAAGATTATGGAGGAGCGACCGGAACTGAAAGACGAAGAAGAAGTCACCGTCATCGTTCCTACGAAATTCAAGAAGTCAGTCGCTAAACCAAAGAAGACATAGACTGAACCCCTCTTGTCAATTATATTTCGCGCCTCGTTCTCCAGATTATGGTTGTAGTCCCCCTTCCGCCCCCTAGGATTCGCAGCGTTTTCAGAGTGAAATGACGAAAAAATATGGCCGCCGGGCCCCGCGGCGCGCGCACGCCCGCGGCCACAAGCTCATTCCTTTTCGCTCAGCGCTAGGAAGAGCACGTTAAGAGTGAGATCCTACATCAAGAAAGTTTTTCTGAAGATGGGGAAACGAAAGAACGAACCTGATTTGGAGACAATGATGGGGCAAATGAAAAGATTGAAAGAACAAATCTCGTCCCTTCAAAGAGAGCAAGAGAATCGCGAGGATGTAACGTCCGAGGCGGACGACAGCAATGAAAATGAAAGCCCGTACGAGAGTGATAAGCAAAGTAGGTTGTTTTTTGTATCTAACGGATACGATAGCTGTTAGAGAAACAATTATAATAATGCGTCGGCACGAGCGGCTGGACAGTTAGAAAAATATTTTACAAAAAATTTTTTATGTACAAGACAACAATTCTAATGCGTCTGTACAGGAGACAGGACATATTAGGAATTATCTAAAAATTAACCTAAAACTCGAAGATAAGTATTGCATATCGTTAGTGCGCCTGTACGTGTGACAGGACAAATCAAAAAAGAAAAATTCAGTCCTTATGGAAATGTGCCTATGCATATACTATATAGCGCCTACACTCGCGGTAGGACATATAGACAATGTTCTCGATGTTTTCCGTCCTGTTTTGACGAGCGGGTCTCGACACGTTCTCAAGGCTTTATCGCGCCTCTCAGGCTTGCGCTCGCACACGCGGTGGCTGTGCGTTAGTTTTGAGCCGTTTTCAAGAAATTACGCAGTTTTTATATATGTATATATGTAGGCATGTCTCAAAATCGATGACGTTTTATGAACAGGTGACGATGATGAATCAAAAAAGGAGGAGACAAAATCAGTTAAAGTTGAGGATGAAAATAATTCAATGACTGACAATAAAGAAAATGAAAACATTAATGAGGAACTGCCTCTTGATCCGGAAGTCTTGGAAGTTCTTGGGGATGATCCCTCAGAGAATTTATCAGAAAGTATTCAGTTACATTCTTCAATCAAAAATCGTTGGAGTTTTTGGTTCCAAAAAGGAATATCAGACAAAGAAAAAGATGATTTACTGAAGAAATATCCGACTCTCAAGGGGTTCGAAATCCCTATGATCAATCCGGAAATAGCAAGTGTTTTATCCGAGTCCGCAGCGAAACGTGACGGTCATGTCACGGAAAGATCAAAATTAGCGGGGGCAGCCTTAGCATCCCTTGGTTCACTTCTTACTGATATTATTGATGAGAGAGAAGGTGTAGACAAAGCTGAGTTTGTAGAAAAATTAAATGATGCTGCAAAATTGGTAATACAGGTCATGTTCAGTCAAACTGAGTCAAGAAAAGCATTTATTCTGCCAGGAATAGATAAAGCGACCAAAACTCTATTGGAAAATTCAAAAACAGATGAATTTTTGTTTGGCAACAATTTGTCGGAAAGGATAAAGCAAGCAAAAGTCCTTGAAAAAGTAGGACAGAATATAAAGAATCCCACGCAAGCAAAAAAGAATTTGTCATTTCAATCAAGAAATACTTTAAACTCGAAAAGCCTGCCAGCACGCAGACCGGCTCAAGCTTCAGCAGGCTACTACAACCAGCCGGGAACGAACAGACCACGGTTGTTCTTCAGGAACAAACAACAACCCTTCAACAATCGAGTACTAAATCAACCCAGATTCAAGACAAGACAGCAAGTAAAATTCAAGTAAACAAAAAGGCAGGTGGATTAAAACACTTTTTAGAAAACTGGAAATTGATTACGGGTGATAAAACTATATTGAATTATGTTTCTGGTTATAAATTGAAATTCTGTAAAAAAGTAGCACAGTCGAAGGCACCAAAAGTAAAGTTCGAATCACAAGCAGAGATTGTGAAACATAAACAGGCGATTACTAGTTTATTACAAAAAGGTGCTATCAAGCGTTGTAAACCAAACAAGAACCAATTCCTATCAACATATTTTTTGATACAAAAAGCAGATGGATCTTTTAGATTTATCTTGAATCTTAAAAAATTAAACGAATTCATCCATAATAATCATTTTAAGATGGAAAATATTAGGACAGCAACAGAATTAGTTTTCCCAGGGTCTTTCATGAGTAATATTGACTTAGAAGACGCACATTATTTAGTACCTGTTCACGCTAAAAGTAGAAAGTATCTGAGATTTGAATTCTTAGGTGTCTTGTATCAGTTTACATGTTTACCAAATGGCTTGTCATCTAGTCCGTTCATTTTTACGAAAGTTATGAAACCGGTGGAAAATTTTTTAAGGTCAAAAGGATACTTTTCGGTCATCTACTTAGATGATATATTATGTATTGGTAATAAATTTCAGGAATGTCAGAAAAATGTTGATAGCACGATTGCTTTATTATCCAGCTTAGGGTTTATTATAAATGAACGTAAAAGCAAATTGATACCCGAAACGAGATGCAAATTTCTGGGGTTTTTGATAGATTCCATAAATTATACGATTGAAATTACACCGGAAAAAAGGATGAAGTTGAAAAAATTAGTAAAAAGATTTATACTAATCAAAAAGTGCACTATTAGAGAGTTTGCTCAACTAATTGGGTCGTTAGTTGCAACTTGCCCGGCCATAGAGTATGGTTTGCTGTACACAAAAAATTTTGAAAGGGAAAAGCGGGGTGCGTTGCGAAATAATGGATATGATTATGAGCAAAAAATCGAAGTTCCTAAAGGTATACGTTCTGACTTAGATTGGTGGAAAAGTTCATTGGATTCGGCGGTAAATCCAATCAAAACAGGTGATTTTGTGCAAGAAATATATACGGATGCATCAGGTACAGGTTGGGGAGCAACGAATAGTATAGATAGTGTTTTTGGATTTTGGAAGGCAGATCAAATGCTAAATTCGATAAATTATAGAGAACTATTAGCAGTAAAATTGGCTTTGGGAAAATTGGCAAAAAATGAAAAGAATTGTCAGATTCTACTTAGGGTAGATAATACCACAGCCATCTCATATATCAATAAAATGGGGGGTGTTAGATTTAAAAAATATAATGATTTAGCAAAAGAAATATGGCAATGGGCAGAGGCTAGAGGCATATTTCTTTTTGCATCATACATATCATCAGGAGATAACAAGAAAGCAGATACGTTATCAAGAATTATGAATGAAGATACTGAATGGGAATTATGCCATAGTGCATATCATAAAATTGTTGACAAATTTGGTAGGCCGGAGATAGATTTATTCGCGAACAAATATAACAAAAAATGTAAAAAAAATTTTTCATGGGTGCCAGATAGTGAGGCAATTCAAGTAGATGCTTTCACATGTAACTGGAAAGATTTTAATTTTTATGCATTTCCACCATTCAGTTTAATTATGAGAACGTTAGTAAAAATAAAACATGAAGGTGCGACAGGCATTATTGTGGTACCAGATTGGCCCAATCAGCCGTGGTATCCATTATTTATGAGCTTGTTAACGGAAACACCATTGACTTTCACTCCCGATAAAAAATTATTGTTATCTCCATGTAGGTCAAAACATCATCCAAGGGCAGAACACCTGAGTTTGATGGCAGAAAAAGTATCCTCGACTCCTTCTTGAAGAAAAAGGTGCCTTTGGAAGCTATGGATATTGTTCTATCCTCACTATCTAGTTCAACGCTGAAACAATATGAGTCAGCTTTGAGAAAATGGTCAGAATTTTGTATTAAGAATGGATTCAAATTTGGTAAACCTTCTCGTAATAGTTTGTTAAGTTTTTTGTCTAGCTGTTTCAACTCCGGTGCATCATATGCTACGTTAAACACTTACAGATCAGCTGTTTCATTAATATCGAATAAGAAAATAGGAGACGATGTGGTTATTACTAGGTTTTTTAAAGGTATATTTAATCTACGGCCAGCACAACCAAAATATTCCTTCACTTGGGATGTATTGTTAGTATTAAGCTATTTGAGAAAGCTAGAGCCTCTTGAAGACTTAGATCTTCAGACGTTGACCAACAAGACTGTTACCTTATTAGCACTCTGTTCAGCTCATAGAGCGCAAACCTTAGCTAACATTAAGATTAGTAATATAAGAAAAACTACATTAGGATTAGAAATAAGAGTTCCTGATAAAATTAAGACTTCGGGTCGTGGTCGATTCCAACCCTTAATAATACTACCAAAGTTTGAGCTAGATTCTAGAATATGTGTAGTAACTGTAATTTCAAGATATATTAAGATAACGAAGAATATTAGAAATGCAGAAGATAAGCTATTCATTGCTACCAAAAAACCGCATAAAGCTGTGAATTCACAATCAATAAGTAGATGGATAAAATCAACACTAAGCAAAAGTGGCATTGACATGTCAATTTTCTCGTCGCATTCCACACGGCATGCAGCCACATCGGCTGCTCTCAAACAGGGTATAAATTTAGATGTTATTAGACGTACCGCTGCAGTCTGCTGCTCGTACCATGGCCACGGTAAGGACTGCCCATCGACATATGAAAGCAACTAAAATGTTGAAAGTGAAGTTATTGCCATGAATATTTTTCACATAAAGTAGAGAGAAAACAAATGCTTGCTGATGTTTAATATTATTCAATAATACCAGTTGATAATGTCGAACATATGAACAAATGTTTTATTTATACTGTATATGTATAGTTATGATATAATATTCAAATAAACGACGAAAAAGAAAAAATTTGATTGTGTTGCAGCTTCTGCGATACCTATTAAGATGATTTTATTTTACTACTTGAGTTACAAGTTTTGTGCATTACGTTACATTAAGTTTTGTCCAGTAGATTGAAAACATTGAGTAAATAAATTTTTTACAATTCCATCGTTAGCGGGCACAACTTCCTGTGCCACAGCCACCTCCTACATCACTGGCAGGCACTGTAACTACTGGGTACATCGAGAACATGCGATGAAATGAATTGAGAAAATGAACGTGTCTTATGAGTTCTATTAACCCTAGGAGTACACACATATTTTTCGCTACTTAGTAGTACACACTGGGTCCGTGAGACCCGACCAACTTTCGTGGGATGTATTTGCCCGACAGTACGTCTATTACGATAATTTTTTTTTTCAAATAAAAGAGCACACTGTTAAAAAAAGCACCTGTGGAGACGAAATATGTGTTCGGTTCATATTTTGTCTGAAAAAGCTGTTTGAGCAGATAGAAATGCTTCGCGCAATAGGAAAAACGCGTGTTTTGCACTTTTTTTTACTTAATTCATAACTTCGGAACTAATTGACGGAATTTAATTTTCTTCGTGGATTCTCAAAGGGCAAAGGCAAAATTTTGAGAAAAAAAATATGGTGATATAATTTCTTATCGTTATCAACAAAACCTCCAGGGGTGAACTAGGTCGATTTTCGGAGTTTCGTTTTTCGCTACAATCGATGTTTGGCCTGTTCTCATGAATGTCTACTGTAAAAATCCAATATTTTCGGATGGATTTTTTATACATTGAATAGGAAGTGATAATTTATTCTGCGAATTTACATGCACCTAGCAGCGAATATACGTATTCTGTAATACATTTATATTGAAATCACACATTATAAATCAAAAAATAAGGTTCAATATCAAAAGACTATACTGAAATCGTTCATATTTATTCAATATATCTTATTTAAAATCGAATCAGTGAAAAAAGAAGGATGTAATTACTTTGAAATTTTAACCGACTTGTACACACTTGGGTCTGAGAGACCCGTACCTGTTTTCAAACGTGTATGATTCAGTAGCGAATCGACGACAAAGTATCTGCCTAGCGGCGAATGGTAAGGGAATGTCTAAAGTAAATTTACGCGTAAAAGCCATAGTTATTATATCAAGGGCCTCGCGGTTTCAGCCTCTTAAAAATTTGACCGGGTCTGTGAGACCCGATGGTGTACTCCTAGGGTTAAACAGTCAAAATTCATTAACAGGATAATGTACATAGAACATGCAATGGTACAATTAACTCGATTGAGGGCAATATTAGCTATGTAATATTACAACAGCGAAAATTCAGATTAAAAAACAAATTGAGAAAGTACGTTGATGAATCGTTCAACACCCTATGGATCCTGCTGCCGTGGGTTTTCTCGTGGTGCTGGTGCTTGTGCGACCACCTTACGATCATTTTGCACTTGTATCACCTCGGAAAATGTAGGTCAATAATTGCACTGCGAAACTGAAAGTCTGCAAAGATAACGTTTCACGTTTCGCTATTCATTTATTTTTACTTACGCAGTTATGACGCGGCAATGGGCTTGACCCGACTCACGTATAGACGGACGATATTCTTTTCGTATTCGGACAGCTGACAATCCTACATTGGGTACAGCAGAGACTGTAGTTGGTCTTGCGACCAATGTATTACATAATCACATTAATATTACTTTAAATTTGCATTGAAAGTAAGTATAATGTGCGATAAAAACTCACGCCATCGGGTGACGATCTACGAAACGTGTCCATTTACAAATAGAAGTGAAAAATATTGTAATAGACTCTCGTCCTTCCGCATTAAAAGCGAAAAATAATTATTCCGAAAATGCATTTAAAGTCTGTCAGGTCAATTGCCTTTCGATTTTAAATTGGGCCCGCTCACATTAATATACGTCAGGTGGCGCCAAGGGCACGCCGGTTACGTAAATAAAAACTTTTTTTTTTTTTTTGTGTAAGTTCGTGACCCAGTGAGAGTTACATGCATTATTCGTCGGAAGGGGTCGAAGAAAGACTGAGACATTTCATAGTGATGATTATATTTCGACGTTTCGGCTGGGCCCAGCCAGCCATCATCAGGCTACATACAGAAGAAAAAAGAAACAAAAAAAAAAAACAAATAAGATTCTTAATCGAACCACAATAACGATTATTTTTTTTGAAACAATTTTTGAACCAAAAAAAAAAAATTTTTTTGAAACTTAACTGTCACTCCACGTGTGAAAGTGAGGTTAGCTAGTATCAACTATATTAGGTAACTAATATTATTAAATTTTTGTATTAAATTTATGAATAAATATAACATATCTAAGTAACATTAATAGTTAACAGTTTTTTTAAACATATAGGATGACTAACTTACAGATTGACTATCCTACGATCATATAGCTGTTGACTTAGCCACGATTGGGGAGGAAGTGATATTTTAAAATGGATGACAGACGCTCATAATGTATCGATCAGGTATCGATTATGGATCGATAGATACTACATTTAAATTTTGGATGATGTCCGAGTATAGGTGGCTAAGGCACTGGATATCTGTGCGTTTGTTAACTGTTTTGTTAGAAGAAATGTGTATCATTTCTTTAATAAGACGTTTGTGCCAATTGTTTTCACAGTCTAACACTTGTACATTATCAAAATTAAACGTGTGAGCCTTAGTAAGAGCATGAGAGACTAGGGCTGACCTTTCAGGATCCCTTGATTTTAAATCATATTTGTGACCACTGATTCTTTTTTTAAGATGCTGAGATGATTGCCCAATGTAGCTGTTATCACAGTCATTACAATCTATTTTATATATGGTGTTAATCATATCTTCAGTGGGTGTTTTGGATTTTAGTTTAGTAAAAAGACCTGCCGTAGTATTAGTGATATTGTAAGTACAATGGATGTTTTCTGCCTTTAGGATTCTGGTTATGGCTTGCGATAACCCTTCTACATAAGGTATGGATCCTTTAATTTTGATGTTGTCATGGGAATCCCAATTGATTTTGTTGTAGGCTTTATGTATGCGTTGTTTTTTTATTTGTGATATAAGATAGTCTGGATAATCATTTAATTTTAGTGTGTCTTGTACTAGTTTAATATTTTTCTTTCTGAACTTAGGATGGGCTAGGAGAATACCTCTATCGAACAACCCTATGGCAACACTTTTTTTATATTGAAGTGGGTGATGTGAGTTAAAGTTAGTGTATCTACCAGACCATGTAGGTTTTTGATACCAATCAGTGATAATCCTGTTATTCTCTTTGATGATTAATGTGTCCAAAAAGCTAATTTTATTGTTATTTTCTAATTCATAGGTGAACATAAGTTTAGGATGAAAGTTATTGAACGCATGTACCAGAGTGTTTATCTGGTCTTTATGGACACATGTTAGAATATCATCCACGTATCTTTTATAAAACAGTAATTTGAATGGTAGTGAGTTGATGACCTTGTGTTCAAGGTTTTCCATGACCAGATTAGCTACAACAGGGCTAATTGGGGATCCCATGGCAACACCAAAAATTTGTTTGTAAAATTTATCATTATGAATAAAAAACGTCGAGTCAAGGCATAACTTAACAGCTAATACAAATTCTTTTTTAGCTATCGAAGTATGGTTTTTGATACTGCTCCAGTTTTTGTTAATCACAGCTAAGGCAAGATTTGTTGGTATATTGGTATACAGTGACACAACATCAAGTGATAAAAGAACATGGTCTGACGGAACGTTAATACCTCTGATATCTTTTACAAAAGACCAAGAATCTTTGACGTGGTATGCAGTATTACCAACTATATTACATAAAATTCCTGTGAGAAACTTCGATAGCTTATAGGTAGGTGAGTTTATATTAGATACAATAGGTCTTAATGGAGTATTGTCTTTATGAATTTTCGGCTGGAAATATATTTTAGGTGGTAATGAGTTATGAGTTTTTAGAGCTTTAGCGGTTTCATTGGAAATGTAGCCCTTCTCATATATGATGTTAATAAGATCATTGACTTGTTTTTCAATACT
Organism: Macrophya alboannulata; assembly: GCA_949628255.1. NCBI lineage: Eukaryota > Metazoa > Arthropoda > Insecta > Hymenoptera > Tenthredinidae > Macrophya > Macrophya alboannulata. The sequence continues at coordinate 27,088,924 of OX451206.1, read as the reverse complement.
ATTAGTAAGATTTTTACATGGCACGTAGGTCTGAGTATCACTTAGGATAGTTGATGATTTAGAGATATATTCCTGTTTGTCCATGACAACCGATACATTGCCTTTATCAGCTTTAGTGATTATTAAATTTTTATGTTTATTAAGAAACTCACTGGCTTTTTTAAATTTAGAAATGTGTATGTTTTGTTGTTTATGCTCAGTTTTATGATTGTACGATGCCTTAGATATTTCTTTGGCAACCTTGGCCCTAATTTTATCTTTAGTCATTGTATCTTTCCCTACAATGGATGTAAATAAAAACACTATCTTTCTTGTATCGTGAATGGGTCTTTACCCAATGGCGCCACCTGACGTGTATTTATGTGAGCGGGCCCAATTTGAACGTGAAGAGTACGTGTTCTGGAATAATAATTTGGGTTTTCAATGCGGGAGGACGCCGGTCTAGATCATTTGTTAATTCTATTTATTAACTCGATGGAGGCGTTCCGAAGATCGTCACCCGACAGCGTGAGTTCTTATCCTACATTATATTTACTTTTAATACTAATTTAAAGTAATAATAATATAATTATGTGATCGAAAGACCAATTACAGTCTCTCGTGTACTCAATTTATGATTTTATTGTTAGCTGTCTGAATACGAAGAGGATTTAGCGCGTTTAATGGACGAGCAGCACGTGGGCGACGAGGCGTCCGTTGCGGCGCAATATATGCGTAAGTTAAAATAAAAAAAAAAATAAAAAATTTATAGCATAAAGTAAAACGTGAATCGATAGCTTTGCAGACATGTATAGTTTCCTAGTACAAATGTTGTTATGCATTTTTAGAGCAAATGTTAGTGCAGGAGGTGCGGGTTCACCAACCACCAGAACCCCAGGTGCTACAGCCGGAGCCACAAGGTATAGTTTAACACTTCATTTGCGTACTTTCCTAATTTGTTTTTGATTCGGCATTTTAGCTGTTATAATATCACCCTAACTTATCGTGATTTTAACATCTTATGCGGATTTTGTTCATCCGCATTATATTCATAATGAATGAATTTGACTTTAACATAAATGGTCGAAATGGGAAATTGCATCTTCGTATTCATGACATGTTCTCAATATGCCCAGTAGTTGCAGCGCCTGGTGGAGTAACGGTAGAGGAGCAGGCCGCTGTGGCGCCTGAGGTTGCGCCTCCAAATAATAACGGTAACATTGAATATTAAATTACATGTATGTAATTTTTCAATTGACTGGATGCCCAAAACTTGCAACTCAAGTAATTAAATCCACTTCATACGTATTCCCATCAACTGCAACATAATAAAAATTTTTGCATTCATTCAATTGAATATTATATCATAACTACAAGGGTTTGTTCATATGTTTGGTATTATCAACTCGGATTAATTAATTATAATGAACGTTAGCAGGCAATACTTTCATGTCTATTTTATTTGAAGAATATTCATGGTAATAACTCAACCGCCAACATTTTAATACGTGGAAGGCACCAGCGTGCGTGCCAGCGCTGGCAGAGGAGGCAGCAGCAACAGCATCAGAGTCTCGTTTCGCTGCTATATGCCATGGCAAGCCCTCACCAGGGCGGCAGAAAAAAAGGGGTGTTGGCCGCGGTGGTGGTGTCGGTGGAGGCGTACGTGTTGGCCGCGGTGGTGGTGTCGGTGGAGGCGTAGGTGGTGACGTTGGTGGTGGCGTCGGTGATGGTCTCGGCCGTGGCGGTGCTGGGGCCCCCGTATGACTCGATTCCTTTTACAACTTTCCTTTTCCTTATTCCTTTTACATACCTATGCTGCATAAAGATATAAAGGTCAAAGTCCACAAATAACAAAATACAATATATGGATTATATAGTTTCGTGAAGAAACAGTTTGCAAATGATGGAGGACAAATATAGCGGATAGACTAGACAAGTGGCTTTGTAAAAAAACACCTATTTACTAGCTGCTATATTTATCCTATTATATATAATATGCATACATTATAATGCCTAGTATTTAGCTGGAATTATTATTATTATTTTCACTGTTGCTTTTCATGTGTTTCAAACAGTATTATTGATGAAGGATAAATATAGCAGCTAGTGAATGGGTATATTTTACAAAGCTACTTGTCTACTCTATATTATATAGCATGCATCATATGTTTGCACAGTATCTTGCTGTAATTAGCATTATTATTATTATTATTATTATTATTATTATTATTATTGTATGTTTATTTAATGCTCCCCTTGGGGTTACATGGACTTCGGTTTCTCATTCAACCTAATACAATTTTCTTAACCTACTTAACCTACTTTTCACATTTTCTTTACAATTTTTTTTTTACATTTTCTTACACTATCTTAACCTACCTTATTCTACGCTTATCTGCTATTTTCCTACTTCTCTGCTCTACCTGCTCCCTGCTTTCCTCCCCTCTCTCTCTCTCTCTCTCTCTCTGTACAATGTTTTGAAGACCGGGATACCACTGTACTTGAAAAGTAAATTTAAGCGCAAAACAGACGTAGGGATAAGAAATACTAGAGCTCCATCTGAGAATTTAGCTATTAAACCATGTAGGACTCAATATTTCAAAAATTCGTTTACGCATGGAGGCGCTGAGTACTGGAACAGCCTACCTTTGGACATTCGCAACTGTAAAACCCCTGCTACATTCAAACATCATCTTTTCAATTATCTACTCTCTAGTCAAACACAAGCATATGCTGCTAAAACCTGAATCGAAGCTAATCTAGTCACCTAGACTGTATATAGGCCGACACATGCAACACACACACATATACTCTTGTATACGTGTACACACACACACACACGAACACACTCAGTGCAAGATAGGACCAGGCCAAACTAATCTATACTATATTATATATATGTATATATCAAATTCTATTTATTTATTTATTTATTTTACGTTACTCCATTTATTTTTCTATTTCTATTTCTATTATTTTATTTTTTTGTTTTGTTTCTATTTTATTATTGATTCAAGCACGATTACGAGATACTTTAACAAAGATGTATCACATGCCCATGTAAAAATATTTGTTACAATGTAATCTGAAGTGCCAGCGCTTGAGGGGATCCGTCCCAGAGCGCTCAATAAATAAATCAATCAATCAATCTCTCTCTCTCTCTCTCTCTCTCTCTCTCTCTCTCTCTCTCTCTCTCTCTCTCTCTCTCTCTCTCTCTCTCTCTCTCTCTCTCTCTCTCTCTCTCTCTCTCTCTCTCTCTCTCTCTCTCTCTCTCCCTCCTTCACCACTCTTCCTTACTACATCTCGCCTTTGCCTTATCTTTGCTCTTTACTTCCCTATTTGGTTTCTTTCTCCGCTTTCTCTCTTAGTTTCTCTTTTATTATTTTCTCGTCTCTCTTTACATTGCATTACATTACATATTGCATTACCCACTCCTCTGTTTCTCACTCATTCTGCCCTATCGCCTTCCGTTTCCCATTCATTTCTTCTGTCATTCACTTCCACTCCTCTTGCTCTCTCCACTTCTCTCACCCATTCCTCTCCCTCCCCTTCTGCCCCCAGTATCCGTCTTACTACTTCCTGCCAGCTCTCTTCCTTTCCTACCCCTCCTGCGCATCCTTCCCATAGATGTTCCCACGTCTCTTCTTCCATCCCACACAGCCTGCATTTTCTTTCTTCTTCGCTTTCCCAGTACTTAGCTGCTCTTACCTCCCCCCCTAATCTAAACCTCGCTACTCGCCTCCACCTGCCTTCCCCCCATCCCTTTCGCAGGTATCCCGGCACGCCCTCCCCTTTAACCTCTCTGTACCATTTGTTGTATCTCGAGCTTCTTATTTTTTCCCATCTCTCCTCCGCTTGCTTTTCCCTCTCTCTTACTTCTATCATTTCGTATTCTGATCCTAACCGCTCCTGTCCTTCCGCCCACTCCCTCATTCTTTCTTTTCTGTCTCTCTCCCACCCTGACACGCTCCTTTCTCCTTCCATTCTCTGCTTCGCCTCTCCCAAGCACACCCTCGCTAGTTCGCTTCCTCTGCCTTCTTCTAACCTTTTTTCGAAGTTCCATGCCCTTTTGCCTGCTCTGGTCTTTAGCTTCAACCTCATTAGCTCTTCCCTCACCATGTATCCCGGCGTTCTCCAGTCTACCCCTAGCCCCCATCTAATGTACCTTTCTTGCAGCGCTTCTACCGATTTCCACTCCTTCCAACCCCAAATTTCGGCAGCGTATTCGGCTACCGTCCATACTAGTCTGTCAAACATCCACATTCTTCTTTCCAAGTCTTTTCCAAACCTTCTTTTCCCTATTCCCCATACTTGTCTCATTACTACCCCTGCTTTCTTTACCCTGTCTCTCACGTGCGCTTCCTGCCCCCCGTTTCTCATCACCACATACCCCACGTATTTGAACTCCTTCACTTCTTCTATCTCCTCCCCCTTCCACCTCCACTCCTCTTTTTTGAACCTCCCTCCTCCTCGTCTACACCTCATCACCTTTGTTTTTTTCGCATTCAGTACCAAGTCCTTTTTTTTTAGGTACCTCTCTAGCCTTCTTACCATCGCTTTCATTCCTTCCTCCGTTGCTGCTACCATTGCTACGTCATCTGCGTACGCCAATGTATACACTTTCCTTCCCCCTAGCATCACCCCCCCCTACTCCTCCTTCCCTGCTCATTTCCTCCTCTAGATCCGCCGTTAGTATGTTAAATAGGAATGAGCTCAAGGGGCAGCCTTGTCTCACTCCTTTCACCGTCCAAAAAACTTCTGTTACCTCTCCCCCTACCTTGACCCTATTCTTCGTCTCTCTGTATACTTCCTTCACCCTACTTATCAGCTCTTCTCTCACCCCCCTTTCCCTCATTGCCTCCCATAGTACCTCCCGGTTGACAGAGTCGAACGCCGCTTTCAAATCTATAAAAAGCACTACCATCTTTCCCTTTTTTCTGCTCACGTTTTTATTTATTAAGTGATTCAGAACATATATGTTGTCTACCGTACCCATTCCCTTTCTGAATCCTGTCTGGTTCTGCGGTATCATGTTTTTTCTTTCCATGTCTTCCTCTAGTCTACCTGCCAGTATTGCTGCGTATATCTTGTATAGAGTCGGCATCAATGTCACCCCTCTATATTCCTCTACATTTTTCCCATTTCCACTCTTTACTATCGGTACGATCCACCCTTCTTTCCATACCTCAGGCCACCCTTCTCCTTTCCATACCCTGTTGCATACTTTCTCCACCCACCTCTCTACCTCCTCTCCTCCGTACCTCCACACCTCATTCTCTACGTTATCTCCTCCCGGGGATTTTCCGTCTTTCAGCTTCGCTACCGCCCTTCTCACCTCTTCTCTTCTTACTTCCCCTTCTGTGTCCTCCCCCCTTTCTACATCCCTCTCTCTACCCTCTGGCCTCTCCTCTATTCCGCCTAGCAGCTTCATGAAGTAATCTTTCCATTCCTGCTTCCCTATTACTCCACTCATTTTTTTTCTCCTTACTCTTTCCCGATTTATTACATCTCATACTTTTCCCTCTGTGTTTGCCTCCTCCGCTTGTCTCACAAACCTTTCGTTTTCTTCTTGTTTCTTTCTCTCGCATAGCTTATTGTATTCGCATTTTGTTTTCCTATATCTCTCTACGTCCGCTCTCCCCTTTCTCCATTCTCTTAGCGCTGCCCTGACCTCCCCTTTCTTTTCCTTGGCCTCTTCATCCCACCACCCCTTTTTTCTCTTTCTCTCTCCCCCTTCCCTGCTCGCTTCCATTTCTATTACCCTTCTGAATTCTTCAGTTCTCTCTGCTATTGTTTCATTTATGTCTCCTTATTCTCCCCCCCATCTTATCCCTGTTCTAAATCTTTCCCTTCCTAGCCTTGACCAGTCTCCTTTCGCCGCTCTCTGCTCATTCTTTTCCTTCACCTTTTCCCATGCCTCTGATTCTACCTCTAATATTATTGGGTGATGATCAGAATCTATCCTATCTCCTATCTCTAATCCTCTTATTCTTTCCCTCATCTCGTTATCTCCTATTGCATAATCTATCACCGTCTCCCCTCTACCTCCTACATATGTTATTTCCCCTTCTTCGTCGCCCTTTGTATTACCGTTCAATATTGACCATCCCATCTCTTCTAGCCCTTCTATTAGTTTCCTTCCCTCGCCATTTACCTTCTCGTCCGTTGACCTTCTTCTTCTTTCTCCTTTACTGTGTTCCCCCCAGTATTCCCCTCCTCCTTCTCCTGTTCTCGCATTAAAGTCTCCTCCCACTATAATCTTCCTCCCCTGCCCTTCTCCCTCTACATATTCTTTTATCTTTTCCATCTTCCTTTCTATATCTTTTCTGACGTATACTCCTATTATCGTCCATCTTTCCCCTCGAATTTTTACCTTTCCTGTGATCCACCCCTCTTCTTGTCGGCCTTCCTGCTCCTTTGTCTCCTCTGCTAACTCTTTTCTTATTCCTATTGCCATCCCTCCGCTCGCCGTTTAAATCTCCTTCACTCCCCCTTGCTCTGCCTCTACCCCTTCCTCTCACTACCCTTGACCATTGTCCTTGTATTTCTTCTTCCTCTCCCCCCTCTTCTGTTTCCTCCCCCCCCGCTCCTTCTCTTTGTTCTGACCTTTCCGCCCCCTCTTCTCTTCTACTTCTTTCCCTTTCTACCCCTTTTTCGGCGACTAGCTTTTCTCCTATCTCGTCCCATCTCCATCTTTTCCCATTTATCCATAGTTTTCCGTAGCCTGTTCTTACGTTTTTTCCCTTTCTCTCTTCTTCGACTGCTATCTCTCTAATTCTCCACTTCATCTTTCTTTCCTTCCATGTGAGGTCGTCTTCTATTCTCTCCTCCCTTCCCCATAGTTTTCTCTTGTTTTCCATGACCATTCTTTTTTGCTCGTTACCACCTAGCTTTACTAGAATCATTTCTCCTAGTCTGCCTCCTTTCCCCCTTATTCCTCTCACTTCTCCTACTTCTACCTCTACTCCTATTTCTCTTAGCAGCTTCTCTGCTACGTCTTTTTCTTTTCCCCTTTCCACCCTTACACCTTTTATCAGGATATTACTCCTTCTCGCCTCTCTTTCCTTTCTCTCTAACGCGAGTTCCACTTCTTTTATCCTGTCTTTCCATCCTGCATCTCCCTCTCCCCCTTCTTTTCTATCTACTATTTCTCCTTCTCTGTTTTCCGCCCCCCCTTCTACCTCCACCGCAATCTTGCCCTTTTCTTCGGCAATTTTCTCTAGATTACTTATTCTATCTATTAAGCTATTCCTTTCAGCTTCCCATTTCGCTTCTTTTCTCTTTCCTTCTTTTTCTATTCTGTTTATTTCCTCTCTCAGCTTCTCATTTTTATCTTCCGCCTCTCTTCTGATTTTTTCAATTTCTTTCTTTATCTCTGCTATCTGCTCTAACCCTTCCCCTACTTGCCTGCTCTCCTCCGGTGACCTATATATTTTTCTAGATTTTGCAAATACTAGGCTTTCATCCATCTCTCTCTGCCCTTCTCCCCCGCTTATATCATCGTTTCCCACTTCCTTCTCCATATCCCTCTTCCTCTTCCAGAGCTCTTGTAGTGAACACGAGCTCTGGCTCCTCCCTCCCTCTCTTAACAGCCTCGCCGCGTTGCTCGGCCTCCCTACCTTCTTAGCTCCTGCCTTCGCACTCCCGCTCTCTGCCTCGCTCTCGCTATCGGTCATCTCTGTGTCCGACTATTTACCTCAGTAACTATCTATCTACTTTTGTGATTGTCTATCTATCTCTTCTTCCTACTTTACCTACTTAATTCTCCGGCTAACTGTCCGCCTACCTTCTTATCACCGCTTACTTTCTGCTCTGCTCTGACTTCCCGCCTTTTCCCTCCCTATCTATCTAACCTCAGATTTCTCTCCTTGTCTTTCTCTTCTTTTCTCTCTTTATTGCTCCCTTGGCTGTGCCCTTTTTTTTATACCTGCACTTTCTGGCCCTCCCTTCTGGTTTTCCTACTCTTGCTTTTCTCACACACACTCTCTCTTTGCACTTTTTCACACTTTTCGACTCTCGTTTTTCCACTCTCACCTGTCACCTTACTCACGGAAACGGAAGTCCAATAATAATAATAATAATAATAATAATAATAATAATAATAATAATAATAATAATAATAATAATAATAATAATAACAATAACAATAACAATAACAATAACAATAACAATAACAATAACAATAACAATAACAATAACAATAACAATAACAATAACAATAACAATAACAATAACAATAACAATAACAATAACAATAACAATAACAATAACAATAACAATAACAATAACAATAACAATAACAATAACAATAACAATAACAATAACAATAACAATAACAATAACAATAACAATAACAATAACAATAACAATAACAATAACAATAACAATAACAATAACAATAACAATAACAATAACAATAACAATAACAATAACAATAACAATAACAATAACAATAACAATAACAATAACAATAACAATAACAATAACAATAACAATAACAATAACAATAACAATAACAATAACAATAACAATAACAATAACAATAACAATAACAATAACAATAATAATAATAATAATAATAATTTTTTTTTTTTTTTTTTTTTTTGAGTAGGGGGGAAATACTTTATGTACCGTAGGGAGATGTCTCCCCGTGTGTCGGACTCTCCAACGTGGCCTACCGACTAAAACCCTAACCTCCTTTTCCCGCGGCATGGAGACCACCCCGGAACCGCTTTTCGCATTACTTCAGGGTGGTGCCGCCTTTATCATCCACTGGATGCCATTTGCCTTCTTTCCTCCTGTTTACGCTCTCGCGCGTGTCCCTGTTCTTTCTTTGTCTTTTGCATTTCGCAAGGCTTGTCTGAAGATTTTGCAGCTTCCAGACCCTGCGATATGGCCGCACTTCTCTCTTCCCTCGCCGCTCTCCTGACACAGAAAGCAGTAGGGGTCTTTTCTGCATTCGGCGAGGCGGTGACCGGCCTCTCCGCATCTGTAGCAGAGGGAAGACCTGTCCGCTTCCTCACACTCCCTGCTCCGGTGTCCGTAGCCTAGGCACCTGTGGCAGCGTGCCACCATGGTCCTCTTCCTGATCCGGCAGCTCATAAAGCCAACCCGGATATGGCCGAGGTTCTCGAGCTTTCTTGCGTCGTCTGTGTCTAGTACGACGATGGCCATTTTCATGCCCCTTCTGTTGGGTCTGAGTACAGACACTTTCCTGCTCCCTGCGGGAGTTCCCAACGCTTTGTTGAGAGCGTCCCTGACCTCCACTTCCTCGGTGAGATAGTCTAAGTCCCTGACTTCTAGGGTCTCTTTTCTATCGTCCGCTCGGACTCTGCCGATTCCTTCCACGGCTCTCTGCAGGTCGGCTGCGAAAGCCTCCTTGTCAGACTCTCTTCCTATTTGAAGAAGTATGTCTCCTCTCGTTGTCTGTCTTGCGCACAGGACTTTCGTTCGGCTTTTGTCCGGGTCCACTTCCTGACGGATCTTTCCCAAGACGTTCGCGTACGTCTGTCCGGTGGTGATCTTCACGAGTATTGTGGCTCGTCTGGTTTTGTTCGCATCGCTGTCTGTCACCGCATGCGACGGTGTGCCAAGCAGTGCCTCTTTCGCGTTAGTGCCTGTGTTTGACAGTCCGTCTTTTCTGGGCCTTTTCTTTGTCTCCTTTCTTTCAGGTTCGTGCTCTGGGCTGTCGGTAGGTGTTCTGGCTCTTTTAGGTCTGGCACTGTCAAGGACTGCGTCCCTGAACAGTTGCGCTTCCATGCGGTACCTTATCTTTTTTCTGGCCTGTCTTCCTTCCTCGGTGAACGTCAAGCCCTGTTGGTACCTTTGTTCCACCTCATCTCCTTGCACATGCTTCCCTCTGAGGGCTTCCATCCAGCCTTGAACTTTTTTCAAGCCGTCCTTGATTGTCATCCCCACGTTTTTCTGGATCTGACATGCGTCGGTCATCGCCTTGAGCTCTTCCTCAATGAGTGTGAAGTACTCCTCCTCCTCTTTCCGGATACTGACGATCTCTTGTCTTTCCGTTTCGCAACTGTCCAGATCATTTGCAGTCGCATTGCTGAAGGCGCTTTTGCAGCTGCCGTCACTGGCCAGGCTTAAGGTGCTGACGGACCTGGGAAGTGGGATTCCCTTCGCGAGTTTTCTTGGCACTTTTGAACTCTTTTTCTCCTTTGTACTTTCCATGTTTGTGTTTTCCTTCTCCTAATCTCTCAATGCTCGTGCGCTCCTCTGATCGGTTGGCCGTCCCCCGGATCAGTCGCGATGTTCCTGCCACGCACTCCCGACGAGGGTGATTCAGCCCCTGATATGGTGGCCTCGGCAAGGCCCCCCCCCCCAACCGCAGCAGGGCCCGATCCGGGCACCACCCGGCACTACTACGGTTGAGAAGATTATGCGCCAGCTGGTGAGGCAGCCAGGCCATGCTGGTTAGGCTGGCCCGGGCCTCTGTACTATCTGGCGGCCTGGGAGTGCCAGCAACCCAGTTTTCGAGCTGTACCCTCCATGATCAGGATTTGCAGTCCACGAAAGAGTACACAGCAGGACGCGGCAGAACGGAAGGACAACGCCCCGAACAGCATCGCGCCCAGGCATCATGCCTGTACCCTAGGCAAGGGGCCCTTACAGGGTGCTATCATCCGGGCCAGATGAACCCCGGTTTTTTTACGAGGTTGTTACTCCTCCCCCTCCTCCTTTTGCATCCGGGCTTGGGACCGGCAATGGCGGAGTTAATAATAATAATAATAATAATAATAATAATAATAATAATAATAATAATGATGATAATGACGATAATGACGATAATGACGATAATGACGATAATGACGATAATGACGATAATGACGACGACGACGACGACGACGACGACGACGACGACGACGACGACGACGACGACGACGACGACGACGACGACGACGACGACGACGACGACGACGACGACGACGACGACGACGACGACGACGACGACGACGACGACGACGACGACGACGACGACGACGACGACGACGACGACGACGACGACGACGACGACGACGACGACGACGACGACGACGACGACGACGACGACGACGACGACGACGACGACGACGACGACGACGACGACGACGACGACGACGACGACGACGACGACGACGACGACGACGACGACGACGACGACGACGACGACGACGACGACGACGACGACGACGACGACGACGACGACGACGACGACGACGACGACGACGACGACGACGACGACGACGACGACGACGACGACGACGACGACGACGACGACGACGACGACGACGACGACGACGACGACGACGACGACGACGACGACGACGACGACGACGACGACGACGACGACGACGACGACGACGACGACGACGACGACGACGACGACGACGACGACGACGACGACGACGACGACGACGACGACGACGACGACGACGACGACGACGACGACGACGACGACGACGACGACGACGACGACGACGACGACGACGACGACGACGACGACGACGACGACGACGACGACGACGACGACGACGACGACGACGACGACGACGACGACGACGACGACGACGACGACGACGACGACGACGACGACGACGACGACGACGACGACGACGACGACGACGACGACGACGACGACGACGACGACGACGACGACGACGACGACGACGACGACGACGACGACGACGACGACGACGACGACGACGACGACGACGACGACGACGACGACGACGACGACGACGACGACGACGACGACGACGACGACGACGACGACGACGACGACGACGACGACGACGACGACGACGACGACGACGACGACGACGACGACGACGACGACGACGACGACGACGACGACGACGACGACGACGACGACGACGACGACGACGACGACGACGACGACGACGACGACGACGACGACGACGACGACGACGACGACGACGACGACGACGACGACGACGACGACGACGACGACGACGACGACGACGACGACGACGACGACGACGACGACGACGACGACGACGACGACGACGACGACGACGACGACGACGACGACGACGACGACGACGACGACGACGACGACGACGACGACGACGACGACGACGACGACGACGACGACGACGACGACGACGACGACGACGACGACGACGACGACGACGACGACGACGACGACGACGACGACGACGACGACGACGACGACGACGACGACGACGACGACGACGACGACGACGACGACGACGACGACGACGACGACGACGACGACGACGACGACGACGACGACGACGACGACGACGACGACGACGACGACGACGACGACGACGACGACGACGACGACGACGACGACGACGACGACGACGACGACGACGACGACGACGACGACGACGACGACGACGACGACGACGACGACGACGACGACGACGACGACGACGACGACGACGACGACGACGACGACGACGACGACGACGACGACGACGACGACGACGACGACGACGACGACGACGACGACGACGACGACGACGACGACGACGACGACGACGACGACGACGACGACGACGACGACGACGACGACGACGACGACGACGACGACGACGACGACGACGACGACGACGACGACGACGACGACGACGACGACGACGACGACGACGACGACGACGACGACGACGACGACGACGACGACGACGACGACGACGACGACGACGACGACGACGACGACGACGACGACGACGACGACGACGACGACGACGACGACGACGACGACGACGACGACGACGACGACGACGACGACGACGACGACGACGACGACGACGACGACGACGACGACGACGACGACGACGACGACGACGACGACGACGACGACGACGACGACGACGACGACGACGACGACGACGACGACGACGACGACGACGACGACGACGACGACGACGACGACGACGACGACGACGACGACGACGACGACGACGACGACGACGACGACGACGACGACGACGACGACGACGACGACGACGACGACGACGACGACGACGACGACGACGACGACGACGACGACGACGACGACGACGACGACGACGACGACGACGACGACGACGACGACGACGACGACGACGACGACGACGACGACGACGACGACGACGACGACGACGACGACGACGACGACGACGACGACGACGACGACGACGACGACGACGACGACGACGACGACGACGACGACGACGACGACGACGACGACGACGACGACGACGACGACGACGACGACGACGACGACGACGACGACGACGACGACGACGACGACGACGACGACGACGACGACGACGACGACGACGACGACGACGACGACGACGACGACGACGACGACGACGACGACGACGACGACGACGACGACGACGACGACGACGACGACGACGACGACGACGACGACGACGACGACGACGACGACGACGACGACGACGACGACGACGACGACGACGACGACGACGACGACGACGACGACGACGACGACGACGACGACGACGACGACGACGACGACGACGACGACGACGACGACGACGACGACGACGACGACGACGACGACGACGACGACGACGACGACGACGACGACGACGACGACGACGACGACGACGACGACGACGACGACGACGACGACGACGACGACGACGACGACGACGACGACGACGACGACGACGACGACGACGACGACGACGACGACGACGACG
>OX451206.1:26952745-27072745 GCA_949628255.1 Macrophya alboannulata | reverse complement strand
AACGAACAGTGTACCCCAAGTGAGCACACCCAGCAGGGAAAATCTCACCACCGATTCCGACCGGGTGAAAGCCCCGGTGGTCGGTGCCGGCCTCATGGATTTTGGGGGAGGCCAATCGCGCATCAAACCAAACACAACGGAAGCGAACAGAAACGAGGAAGACTCCGTGGAACTCGAAAAGCGGATCGCGGAAGCCGAAAAAGCCGAAGAAGAACAGCTGGTAGCCATGAGCAAAGTCCTGGGAACCATGCGGCAGGCCACTGCCAAGCAAAGGAACGTCAGCATGGACATTAAGAACGGCCTAGAACAACTGGAAGAATGCCTAGATGCCATCCGCGAGAGCAAGGCGGCGCGCGGAAGGGATCTGGTTTGGCTCAAAGCCCAGGCGATGCTACGAGCCTCAACAATCACGCCCCAGTCAGGATCGACGCGAAAGCGTCCTAGAACTGCAATCTCCAGCCCAGAGACGGAGGAGGAGACGAACAGGAAGGCGGAACAACCGCAGGAGATCGAGGCGCAGTGGGTCACCGTGAAAAGAAACGAGCCCCGAAAAGAGAAGAAAGCTGCTAACGCTACGGTTTCGAAGACTCAGGCTGCGAAACCCACCGACACAGAAGAGACGAAGAAAAAACGGCAACGCCGCCCCAGGGCAAGAAGGAGCGCCCTGATAATCAGACCGGCAGCAGGAAAATCCTTTGCTGAAGTGCTGAGCACTATACGCAAACAAGTTCGCCCAGAAGAGTCGGAGACGGAAGTCCGACAGATCAGAAAAACACGAGACGGCCACGTGCTACTCGAACTGGAACGATGCAATGACCGAGACGCTCTGCAAGGGGCAATCCAAAATGCCCTGGGCCAGGCAGGAATAGTGCGAGGCTTGACTCCATGTCAAAAGCTCGAAATCCTGGACCTGGACAGCTACACGACCCGGGAAGAAGTCGAGAAGGCCGTCAGACGCGAGTCGGGGGCCGAACCAGGAGAGGAAGTCAAGGTCACTGTTTTTGCACCAAACTCACGAGAACAACGCATGACTGTCACAGAGCTACGCGATACGCTGGCAGGGAAACTGATCAAAAAAGGCCGCATCAGGATCGGCTGGTGTCCTGCCGCGTGAGACGCAGGGTAGATGTCCAACGGTGCTACAGATGCCTGGGCTACGGACACACGAGGAGGGAGTGCAAGGGCCCGGACAGAACCGACTGCTGTTGGAAATGCGGCCAGAACAATCATAAAGCGGCGGCGTGCAACTACGATCCCCGATGCCCCCTGTGTTTGGACAGGAAAGACGGGCAATCAACGAACCACATCCCAGGATCGGGGGCATGCAGGAGCTTCAGGGACGCACTAGCCCAGAAAAAGAAAAAGATCCAACTCCAAAAATGACGAAAATCCTACAAGGAAACATGAACCGGAGCAGGACCGCTCACGAACTATTGACCCAGATTGCCTACGAGCTGGAGGTCGACGTCGTGATCATCAATGAACAATACCGGGACAGGGACGGTCCGACGTGGTTCAAGAGCACCGCAAATACCGCCGCCATCTGGGTCCCAAACGCCCACAGGGCCCGGATAGAAGGACACGGAGCCGGAGAGGACCACGCCTGGGCCACAATAAACGGCGTTACTTACCTGAGCACCTACCTCTCCCCGAACTGCAGCGCGCACGAATATCGCGCTAAGGTGGAGGCGCTGGAGGATGCACTGAGGGAGATGCCAAGCGATATGATCGTCGCTGGCGATTTCAATGCCAGAGCCCCCGAATGGGGCATGCCGCAGACAAACACCAGAGGGCGCCTCCTTCTGGAGATGGCAGCCAGGCTCAACCTGGTGGTGATGAACACGGGCACCACACCCACGTACAGACGACCCGGATGGGGAGACTCTATCCCAGACGTCACCTTTGCGACCGAAACGGTAGCAGTGAAAGTCGGAGACTGGAAAGTGATCGAGGAGTACACCGGTAGTGATCACCAGTACATCGTCTTCAACATCCGAGAGCCAACGGGAAGGAAAACGACTGTCGACCGCAGGCCACGCTGGAACACACAAAAAATGGATAGAGCGAGACTGGACGAGATCCTCCGGAACGCCAAAGAGCCATCCTCTGAACTTTCCGGCCAAGACGGACGGAAAAGAGTAGAAGCTCTCGTGGACGCTACCATGAGCCTGCTGAAGAAAGCCTGCGATGCGTCCATGCCGCGAACAAAGCAAAGACCCGAGAGGCGACCTGCGTACTGGTGGACGGAGGAGATCACCGAACTCAGAAGGCTGTCACTGAGAGCCAGACGGAGAGCGCAGCGAGCCCGCGACAGGAGCGAGGCGGCCGCCCTCTCGACAGAGCACAAAGCGGCAAAAAAAGCCCTTCGAAATGAGATCAAGAAGAGCAAGGACCGCTGCTGGAAAAAACTCTGCAAAGAGGTAGATGCGGACCCATGGGGACTGGGATATCAAATCGTCATCAAAAAACTAGGTGCACGCGGCCCAGCTGAGGCACTAGACGCCCGCGCGATGGAAACAATGGTTGATGGACTTTTTCCATCTCACCCACTGAGGAAGGAGACAAACGACGCCGTTGACTCAATAGACACACCGGCCTTCAGCAAAGAGGAACTGCTTACAGCCGCCTCCCGTCTCAAAACCAAGAAGGCTCCAGGACCAGATGGTATCCCGACAGAGGTGCTCAAGGTAGCCGCACAGACATCTCCAGAGCTCCTCCTAAAAATGTACAATGGATGCTTACAGGCAGGCGTCTTCAGTGGCCGTTGGAAGAAAGCAAGACTAGTGCTTATCAGTAAGGGCAAAGGAGACCCGAATTCCCCATCGGCATACAGACCGCTCAGTATGCTGGATACGGCGGGAAAGCTACTCGAGCAAATGCTGAGGCCCCGACTACTGGCCGCCATCCGAGAGGCAGGAGACTTTTCCGACAGGCAGCATGGTTTCCGCCCGAAGCACTCCACCATCGGGGCCGTACAAGAAGTCGTGGAAGCCGTCCAAAAAGCAAGATCTGCATGCCACGCAGCACGCCCGATAGGGCTTCTAGCCACATTGGATGTGAAGAACGCCTTCAACTCGGCTAGGTGGGTGGATATACTGCGGGCCTTGAAGCAAAACTTCGGAATCCCGACGTACCTACTCCGAATCGTGGAGGATTATCTCAGAGACCGCCTTCTGTTATACGAGACGCGGGAAGGGCAGAAGACTAAGAAACTCACGGCCGGGGTCGCACAGGGGTCTATCCTGGGACCGGACTTCTGGAACGCCCTTTACGATGGCTTGCTGCGGATAGAAATGCCAGAAGACACCTCTCTCGTCGGCTATGCGGACGACGTCGCGGTGGTGATCATGTCCCGCACCGCTGAGCTGGCTCAGCTTAAGCTCAACCAGGTAATGAGACGAGTGAACGGCTGGATGCACGAACATGGACTGCAACTCGCCCTGGCAAAAACGGAAATCGTACTCCTCACGCGGAAAAGGATCGCTACGACTATACCAATGAAGGTAGACACCGAAACAGTGCAGACAAAGGCAACGGCGAAATACCTAGGGGTCATCCTAGATACGAAGCTGACCTACTGGGCCCACATAAAAAGCGCAGCGGACAGGGCTGCAGAAAGAACAAATGCCCTCAGCAGGCTGATGACAAACACCGGTGGACCCAAGCCCGGAAAACGCAGACTCCTCATGTCGACGACCCACTCCATCCTCCTATATGGAGCAGAAATCTGGGCTGAGGCACTGCAAGTCAAAAAGCACAGAAAGCGCATGGCCGCGGTACAACGGAGAGGAGCGTTGAGAATCGCATGCTCATACCGCACGGTTTCCGAGACCACGATCCTGGTGATAGCGGGCGTGATCCCCGTCGACCTCCTCGCAATCGAGAGAAAAAGGATCTGCAAGAGAGCGCCCGAAGGAGACAGAGCGAAAGCCGCCCAAGAGGAGAGAATTCTCACCTTGGACAAGTGGCAGGAGCGCTGGAGCGCCGACACTAAAGGCAGGTGGACGCACAGGCTTGTCAGACAGCTAGCACCCTGGCTGGAGAGAGAGCACGGCGAGGTTGACTTCTACCTTACCCAGCTCCTCACCGGACACGGGTACTTCCGCCACTACCTCCACAAAATGGGAAAAACGACGACACCCAGTTGCACATACTGCGGACATGACCGAGACGACGCGGAACATACATTCTTTGTATGCACCCGATGGAATGACGACAGAAGACGGCTCCAGGAGCCTGAACGATTCACGCCCGATAGCATTATCCCGATGATGCTGACGGGGCCAGCAAGATGGAACGAAGTGGCCGCGTACGCTGAGGCTGTGCTACGCCAAAAGAAGGAAGACAAGTGCCTGGAAAACTAACAACAAAGGGATCCAAGGAACATACAAGCTAGAAGAACAATAACCGGAGCAACGAAGAGAAAGCCCACGAAGGCGTAATAAAACAGGCCCTGACCCGAAGTAATGCGAAAGCGGTTCCGTGCCAGGGTCCCAAGACGGGAAGGGGGAGGGGTTTTAGTCGGTATACCACAGTAGGTGAGTCTGACACACGAGAGAGCTACAGCTCTCCTATGGTGCGTAAGGTCTTTCCCCTCCCTCTACAAAAAAAAAAAAAAAAAAAAAAAATAATAATGATAATGATAATGATAATGATAATGATAATGATAATGATAATGATAATGATAATGATAATGATAATGATAATGATAATGATAATGATAATGATAATGATAATGATAATGATAATGATAATGATAATGATAATGATAATGATAATGATAATGATAATGATAATGATAATGATAATGATAATGATAATGATAATGATAATGATAATGATAATGATAATGATAATGATAATGATAATGATAATGATAATGATAATGCAATGTAATTTATTTATAGGCCGTAGGACAAAGTCCTCTAACGGCCTAAAGAAAATCAGAAATAATACAGAGTGTTATATTTATAGAAACATAGTAAACAATATAAAACAATAATGGCTCTAATAATAAAAAATAGAAAATAATAATTATTATATTTTTGGTCTCTCAACGTCAATTGTAACAAAAGAAAAACGTAATAACATACCATAAGCAATTTAAATTGCACATGGCTAATCACAAGCAATGAACACAAAATAATGGCTCATCAACTCCGAAACTAACTAAACAAAACAAATCCACTGCAACACTAAGATACAGAACTTGCAACTTCCGCTCGCTCGATAGTCATAAGATAATTATAGCAGTTAGTTTTAAACACGGCCAAAGATGTCGAAGTTGTAATAGACGGCGGCAAGGAGTTCCAAAACCCAGTACCTACAACTAGGAAAGAGTGCTGTAAGGTTGACGTGCGAGGAATAGGCGCAACAAGCGCATCAGTGCGGTTGTTATCTCTATGGCGAGCAATGTTAGGATTTATTCTAATCCGTTCATACAATAAAGCGTTTTTATTTAGCACCAGCATACCATAAAATATACAGCCTAACAAATACAGCCGGCGATTATAGGGAGAGAGCCACCCGAGGTCCAGTCGAGGACCACTGATATGCTCACCTCGCGGTTTACGCAGCACAAACCTAACACAATTATTCAACGCAACTGTAAGCTTCTTTTCAAGGCTCAGGTTCAAGTTAGTAAAAGCCACTGCACAGTAATCAAATATCGACAAGACCAGGCTAGTGACAAGCTGCCGCTTAAGATTAATGTTCAAATCGTTCACCGAATGACGAAGACGATACAACATTTTTGATGCCGAACTACACGTTCTCGCAACCTGATCTGCCCAAGACAGCCTCGGATCAACCAAAACACCAAGATATTTAAAACTGTCAACATATTCAATGCCTTCACCACCAAGAGCTAAATTTGGTATTTGATTAAGCCGAACAAGATTCACATTGAACGCACTGCCCAGGATCATAGCTTTAGTCTTTGCAGCGTTGATCTTAAGTTTATTACGCTGACACCAGCCCGTCACTGCAGCTAAGTCTTCATTCATTCTTTCAATACCACTATCCAGCTCAGAAACTTTGCAGGTAAGATAGAGCAGACCATCATCAGCAAAGAAGAGATGATTACAAAAACGCAAGCATTTAGGAAGGTCATTTATGAAGAGCGAGAACAGCAACGGACCAAGGACACTACCTTGGGGCACACCAGCCAAGCATTCTCTCCACGTAGATAACTTCTCACCATCTCTCACAGCATGCTTCCTATCTGAAAGGTAACTGTACATCCAGCGAATGACTTGAACCGAAAAACCAAGTTCAAAAAGTTTCTTCAACAAAAGTAAGTGATCAACAGAGTCAAACGCCTTGGTTAAATCAAGAAACACTGCTATAGTAATAAACTGTTCATCAATTCCGAACCGAACATCATCAACAAACTTTATCACTGCAGTCTGCGTACCCATGCCTTGTCGAAAACCAGTTTGACGCGAATCTAGAATATCATAGTCATTCAAGAACCGCACAATTTGATCCAGAACAACACGCTCACACGCTTTAGACATTGCACAAAGGATCGAGATCGGGCGCATGTCTGATAGTGACTGCGGACTATGAATCTTTGGTATCGGAGTTATAAGAGACGAACGCCATAGCGTCGGATAGCACCCTCTGTTCAATGACAAATTCACTAGATCAGCAAGCAATGGCCCAAACAAGTCCTTAAAAGTCTTCAACGCTTGAATCGAAAGGCCATCAACGCCCTCTGCACGCGACGTGCCAACCAAAACACATTTAGTAACGTCACTAACATCAACATGAGCAAACTCAAATAGAACACCAGCTCTTTGTCCCGAAAGTCTAGTTACTACCTCATCTAGTGACGGCAGCTTCGTTCCATCAACTACCGTAGCATAATAGTCATTTAGATCATCAACATCAAACCGTAACACATCCCGTGACTTATTAGCCTTTCCTGTTAAACCCAGCCTGTCCATTTCACTCCAGAATTGCTTCGTATTCCCAGCACGAACGAACACTGACTGCAAATAACTTGCTTGACTCTTCTTCCAAAGCGACTGAGCCTGACGACGTAAGCTGACATATTGTTCCCAAGCCAAGCGATGTCCACTTCTCTTAAACCGACGATAGCATCTGTCTCGCTCTCTGCGAACATCACGCAATTCTCGCGTAATCCACGGAGCTGGACGACGCTTGGGAACAAATTCACGCATAGGAACACACTGATCAACAACATCTCTAAGCAAGAAATTAAGCTTATTTAATCGCAAATCAACAGCTTCTAAGGTACCAACTTGATCCTCTTCTAGCTCACGTCGATAAGCATCCACCATCCTTGACGCTGATGCAAGATCAGCTTCTTTCCACGACAAACACTTTACTAGTTGCCTCTCAGCCTTTGGATGCTCATACTTGAGACTGAAATAAATCAAGTCATGAGAAGACAAGAAAGGCTGGCCTGACTGCCCCCATGAGTCAAGAGCTGCTAGATGACTGACAGCACAAACATCAATCCAAGTATGAGCATCACTAGTATGATTAGTTGGCTGTAAGGGAACAACACTCATGCCAGTTCTGGTAAAAAAGTCACGTAGCCTGAGAGCCTTATCATTATTTACTAACAAGTCCGCATTAAAGTCACCAAGTACACATACAAACTTATAACTGATCATCCTGGGCACAAAGTCATCCTCAAACATGCACATATAACCTGCTTTTGGCGGCCGATACACAATAGCAACCAAAATCTTGTGTTGTGATGGACCCCATACTTCTGCAATAAGATATTCCGGCAATATAACCTCCCCAACTCCAACAGATGAGCTAAGAAGACGCACACTAAGCTCTTTCCGAACATACAAAACGACTCCGCCACCGCGTTTACTATGCCTGTCTACACGCAACATCGTATATCCTGGCAGGTTAACTTGGCAGTCGGAAATTGCATCACAAAGCCATGTCTCGACAACTCCTATTACATGGTATGGGTTTATCCTGAAGAATTCTTGAAACTCGCAAAAATGTGCCATTAGAGATTGAGCATTGAGTGAGCAGACGTTGAGCACTGTAAGATCAGCATTATTCGCAGCAGTTGACGTTGTAAGAGACCCAAAAAGCTAAATAGTTAGTTGTTGCAAATCTGTCGACGGCAGAATTTTCACTGGCCGATCGTCTTTTGTCTTTCTAAGAAAAACAGCTCCATCATTAATCCAAATATGCTTGCGATCAACATCGGGAAAAGCCTTCAGAACACGATCCCTGAGCTGATGAAGTTGAGCAGGCTGCCGATGGTTAACATAAACTTTGCTTTCAGGTAAAGATTGGTTAATCTGCTTTGAAGTCAAATCCGGTTGACCCTTCTTAGCATCAATCAATTTTTTGCAAACCTCCTTGCTCTTCAAAGAGACAATAACCGAGCGAGGCCCAACAAGACCACTACGACGTGAACCTGCAACACGACGCCTTTTCCCCACTCTAAATGCATCCACGAAATCATCTCCGCCCAATGCAGCATCAAGCAATCCAATCAGCGATCTAGACAGTTCCTTAACATCTTCACCATCTACTTCAGGTAGCCCAGTCACAACAAGCTGATTAGCAACTTGATCACAAGCAGCACGGAGTAGGACAGCCTCATCAGCAGCAGACAGCTTGAGCTCAGCTGCATTAGCCTCCACAGCCTCTAGACGATTCTCCAGGTCATCAGTTCGCGCAGAAACCTCATTAACTTTAGCATTGGCCGCAGCTTGCTCAGCACTGAGCTGATTATAGTCAGTACGAAGTGCCTTAACCTCATCAGCAACTTTGTCAAGCTTTTCTCCAAACCCACCCAACTTTTTGTCAATGGACCGTAATAATTTAAGAACGCTGTCATCAGTAACACTACAAGCAGGACAGCTCACTTGCAGCTTGACTCCAGCAGCGCGCGTACTACCAACATTCAGCCTAACAACTGCACAGTCCACATGAAAACTATGCTTGCAGGTCGCTCCTGTAGTAAGTCCCTCGGAGGCACGGTCGATAGAGGCAAAGCAGAGCGCACAAGTTACCTTAACCATGCTGTGTACAAGCTTCCGCGAAAAGTCAATAGATGGCACTTCTTAGTGAAAGGAGTTCTGTAAACCGACAACAGCAACCCACGTTTTTACCTAACCTCTACACAAAAGCCAAATAAAGAACTAAGTGTAACTTGATGACCGAATGTTTAAAACTGGGACTTTAATAATCAGCGCAACCGGGGAAATTCTACGATCACAATGATGCCACTTTAATTCCACTCACAACTAGCTACTTACAAAAATTAACAAAACTTAGAGCACTGAAAAGAAATGCGTACACTCTGTACCAGGCCAGCTGGTCAGCTATCCTATTAATGATAATGATAATGATAATAATAATAATAATAATAATAATAATAATAATAATAATAATTTTTTTTTTTTTTTTTTAGGTAGGTGGAGAATGCTGTTACGCACCATAGGGAAGCTGTCCGCGCTTCCCCGTGTGTGGGGCTCGCCAGGTATGGTATACCCACTAAACTCCACCTAACTTCTCCTGGACACTACCTCGGAACCGTTTTCCACATTACTTCAAGGTAGGCCTTTTCATCTTCGCCCTGCGGGCTCTCTACTAGTTTTTTCTAATTTTTTCTCATTTTCTCCTCTAGCTCTGTTCTTTGTCTTCATTCTGATCCAGGTCATTTTTTTTCCTTCGCAGGATATTTTGGGCGTAGCGCGATACTAGCGTCCAGTGATCGTCTCTTTTCAGCATCGTCTCTACGATTCCATCTGGGCTCTGTTGTTCTCCGAGTTCCGCTTCCAGGCATCTTCGTTCTTGTACCCATCGTTCGCAGGTAAAGAACGTGTGTTCGGCATCGTCCTCTACCCCAGGGCAGTATATGCACTCAGGTCGGTTAGCCTTTCCCATTCTATGCAGGTAGGATCGAAAATACCCGTGCCCTGATAGTAGTTGCGTCAGGTAAAAGTCGACCTCTCCGTGCTGTCTTCCGATCCATGCTTCGATCCTGTGTATGAGCCTTGCGGTCCATCGTCCTCTTGTTTCTCCCTCCCATGCCGTC
The DNA here is from genome assembly GCA_949628255.1 of Macrophya alboannulata. Lineage (NCBI taxonomy): Eukaryota > Metazoa > Arthropoda > Insecta > Hymenoptera > Tenthredinidae > Macrophya > Macrophya alboannulata. Next base: position 27,062,694 of record OX451206.1, on the reverse strand, counting down.
TGCCATGTGCGGAGCGTGCGGATCCTTTCTTCCTGGCTTGCCTGCTCTTTCCCGACCTCGGGTTTTCTCTGGTACACTGCCTTGCGTTCGCTTGCGAGGAGTGCGACAGGGATGACCCCAGCGATAACCAAGACAGCCGGTTCGGAGACTGTTCGGTAAGCGGAGGCGACTCTGAGCGCGGATCTCCGCTGCACTTGGCTCAGTCGCTTCCGGTATTTCTCCTTGCTTAGTGAGTCTGCCCACACCTCGGCCCCGTACAAGAGTACGGAATGTACCGCGGACATGAGCAGTCGTCGCTTACTAGGCTTTGGCCCGCTGACGTTGGCCATCAGTTTGCTGAGCGCTGTCACTCCCTTGGCTGCCTTGTCTGCGGCGGCTCTGATTTGTTCGAAGAAACTCAGTTTGTTATCCATGAGGATCCCTAGATATTTCGTGGCTGGCTTGGTCACCACGACTTCTTCGCCGACTCGCATGGGTATAACCGTCGCGATTCTCTTTTTGCTGAGGATGACAATTTCAGTTTTGTTTAACGCCAGAGCCAGTCCGTGTGTCGTCATCCAGTTCTTGATGCTCCGCATTACCTAGTTCAGCTTGAGTTGGGCTTGTTCGACGCTGCGGGCTGAGATAAGGGCTGCTACATCGTCAGCGTACCCGACCAGGCTTGTCTCCTCCGGCACCTCTATACGGAGTAGTCTGTCGTAGGCCACGTTCCAAAGATCCGGTCCTAAGATGGACCCCTGAGCCGCCCCTGCTGTTACCTCCACCCTTCGTTGCCCGTCCTTGGTGTTGTACACTAGCGCGCGATCTTTCAGATAGCTCCGAAACATCCGCTGAAGATAGTTCGGCACGTAAAAGTCAGACTCTAGCGCCTCCAGTATATCTTTCCATCTGGCAGAGTTGAATGCATTTTTTACATCTAGTGTCACAAGTAAGACTATCCGTCGCGAGAACGGGTTACAATCCTCTGCTTCTCTGACAGCCTTGGTCACTTCCAGGATCGCATCTACCGTCGATCGCCCCGTCCTGAAACCGTATTGTGCAGGCGAGAGGTCTCCAGTAGCGCGGATCGCTGCGTGCAGCCGAGAGCGTAGTAGTTTCTCCAGGACTTTTCCTGCCGTATCCAGCATACACAGTGGTCTGTAGGTTGATGATGATTTGGGATCCCCCCCTTTACCTCTGTCGATTAGCGCCAGTCGCGCTACTTTCCAGCAAGAAGCAGAAGCGGTCGTTGTCGGTACACCGTTTTGAGCACTTCGCTCGGTATGCCGTCTGGGCCGGGAGCTTTATTGTTGCGTAGGGATAGAACAGCGTTCTCCAACTCCTTCTGGCTGAACGGAGGCGTGTCTTCGTCCGCGTCTGGTTCCGTCCGTGTTTCCACAGGGTGACTGGGGAACAGGTCCGTGACGATGTTATCCATCGTAGCCGCGTCTAAGATATTGGGTGACTTCGAGGCTCCAAGCTTGCGGGTTACAATCTTGTACCCCAGGCCCCACGGATCTTTGTTTATGTCCTCGCAGAGCTGTTTCCAGCAGTTAGCCTTGCTCGCGTGAATGGCCTGTCGCAGCTGTTTTTTCGCGGCCTTGTGTTCCGCAGAGATGCGGTTAGCCTCGGCTCGATTCGCAGCGCGTTGCGCTTTCCGACGTAGTTTCAGGCAGTTTCTCCGCAGTTCCGCTATTTCTGGGGTCCACCAGTGCACGGGGGGTTTGCTGTGCCGGGGACGGTTCCTCGGCATGGCGGCCCTGCATGCGGCGGTGATGAGCCCCATAGTAGAGGCTACGAGTTCCTCGGCAGCTGTTTTCTCGTCCGTGTCTGCACCCTCGTTCCTTCCCGTGTTCTTGTTTATTTCCGTGGCGAAGACCTCCTCGTCCATTTTTCCAGCGTTCCACCTCATCGGGCCTCTCCGGTGGTTTGGTTGTTGACCCTGTTTTTCCAGTAGATCGAAAGTGATATATTGGTGATCACTGCCGGTGTACCTTTCCGTTACCGCCCATTTCCCGATTCGCGGCACTAGGTGATCGGAGGCGAAGGATATGTCCGGGATCGTCTCAGTATACCCGGGGCGTCGGAACGTAGTGGTTTTCCCTACGTTCAGTACGAGAAGGTCAGTTCTGCCCGCCATTTCCAGTAGTCGTCCGCCTCGGGTGTCTGGATAGGGCATGCCCCATTCAAGCGCCTTGGCGTTGAAGTCTCCGCCCACGATGACATCTCCGTTGGTGTTACGCACCTCATCCTCCAGATTGTCCAGTTTGGCCTGGAAATCCTGGATCGTTTCGTTAGGCGTAAGGTAGCAGCTGAAAAACGTCACCTTTTCATGTTTCACCCAAACGTAACCTGTTCCCCTGCCATGGCTGCTCACCGGTACCCTGGCGGGGTCTGGTATCCATATTGCGGCGGTGCCGAGTGAATCAGAGAACCAAGACGGTGATTCCCGGTTTTGATATTGCTCACTGATCAGCAGCACGTCTGCTCTGGTTTCATGGACCAGTTGGTAAAGCAGATCGTTCGCCGTCCTGCTCCTGTTGAGGTTTCCTTGTAGGATGCGGATCACTTTAGGTTCTTTTTAGCCTCCTCCAGGGCTTCTCTGAAGACTTTGCATTGGCCGGTTCCGGGGGTGTGATCCAGTTGTTCTACGCCCTTGTCCGCGCAAAGCACACAGTGCTTCGGGGCACTGCACGTGTTCGCCTTGTGGCCGCTCGCTCCACACTTGAAGCATGTCTTGCTCCTGTCGGGGCCTTTGCAAGCTCTCGCGGGGTGCCCGTAACCGAGACACTTGTAGCATCGGGTTACCTCTGCCCTCTGCCTGACTCTGCAGTTAACCCATCCAATTTTAATCCGTGCTTTCTGGTGCAGAAGCTGCGTCGCTGCCTTGGCTCTCATTTCTACGACAGCCATCCGTTGTCCTCGTATGTTTGGCGCCGACAGGTTCACTCTGAAGTCCCCGATTTCGGGAAGATCCCGTTTCAGAGCCTCCTCCACATCCTGTATCTCCGTGAGGCAGTCCAGGTCTCTGATCTCAACCGATGTCTTCGGGATTAGGGTTTTCACGGAGCCGGTTTCACCCAGGACAGCTGTAAGCGCGGTACTAATTTTTTGCAGGTCTTCTGTATTGCTTCCGAACTCCAGTAGGACATTGCCGTTCCGAGTCTGGCGAATGGATTTCACTTCCGCCCCGACCTCTCCTGGAGCCACCTTTTCCTTGATGTTCCTCAGAGTCTCGGCGTAGGTCTTGTTTTCCCCGGGCCTTATGCAGATAGCTTCGCGGCGGGTTCTCGGTGTCCTCTTTCTGGCCTCCCTCTTATCGTTATCCTGGGTGGGTTGAGGGCTCGTGCTTTTGCCATGGCTTTCCGCTTCTTTTTCTTTTTCTTTCTTCTTCAGAGTTTTCCTCTTCACCTCGACCCAGGGCCTGTTGTCCCCGTCTGAGGCTCCTTTTGGGGTCCCTTGTCCCGCGCCCCTTGTCTCTCTCTTCTTCTTTTCTGCCTCTTGTTCTAGCGGGCTCGAAGCTGCCCTTTTTTCCCCCCCTTCCGGCGTCGTCTGTTTAACGTCGGTTTCGGGCTCATTTTTCCTGGACTCAGCGGCGTCCCTTGCTATTTTGAGGAAGGCAAGCGCGTCCACTGCATCTTCTAGTTCCAGCAGCCCGTTTTTTATGTCATTGCTGACGTTCTTTTGCCGGGTCGTGGCCGCCTTCATTTTCCTGAGCGCTTCCCGGCACCGTTCAAGTTGTTTGCCTTCGTCGTCTTGCGTTCTTGCTAGCTCTGCCTCCCAGAGGGGACATTGCTGTGTAGGTCTGTTACCGGGGCTCTCAGGGTCTACTTCCGTAGCCGTCCCGTCAGTTCCTTTTTGTTTATCTGCGTCATCCGCGTCTTTCGGTCCTGCTGCGCTATCTTTTTCCGTGTTTAAGTTCCGTTTAGTAGAGGTCTCGGTGTTGATCTCTGCTGTCGGACCTTTTATTTCTTTCGCAGATTCCGGTGATCTCTGAGTCATTGAGCTCCGTCTGAAAGGGTTGATGTCTTCTGTAATGCTGTCGTGCGGTTGGCCTCCCCCAAAATCCGCGAGGCCGGCACCGACCACCGGGGCTTTCACCCGATCGGAGTCGGTGGTGAGATTCCCCCCTTTAGGGGTACTCACTTGGGGTACGTAGTTTTTGCGCACATCTCCCATTTTTGGTTTTTTTCTCACGGTGCCTTCCCCTAGTGTTTTGGTTCGCGGGAGCTATTTTATTTAACTCCTACCCTCTGCCTGTGTTGCCACAGACAGCGAGCATTCCTCGATCCACCACCTGAGGACGCGCCACGTATGGGTATCACCTCCCACTGTGGAATAATAATAATGATGATGATGATGATGATGATGATAATCCCGAGGGAGACGCAAAACTCCTACCGGGCGCGTCCTCAGGTGGCGGATCGAGGAAAGCTCTTCGGAGTAGGGGAAACCCCGCGGACCAAAGCCACAGGATCGAGATAGTGGTATCAACTGTGTACACAACCACTCACACACCTATAGACGGACACTTCCGAGGGCAGCGCGGCGAAAACCAAAAAGGGGGCAGTATGAACGGGACCGCCCATCAAGGAATCTGAGAAAGCCCTATAACTTCCGGTAAACGGGGAACTGCCGAAGGGAAAAAAAAAAAAAAAAAAAAAAAAAAAAAAGAGCTGTCGGAACCTCAAGCGACACACTCGGACACAACACAAAGCAAGGTTCGAAGGACAAGGCGGAAGCGGCCAGGAGGGAGTTTTTCATTGACCGCGTGCGTTCCCACTCTGGAGGGTACACTCGTGAAACCAGAACGACACTCCTGGGCCGCCAGTAGTAGAAGGGCCCGAACCCGGCTTAGCCAGCATGGGAGGCTGCCCTAACACACTGGTAAGACGTCGAATACGACGTCAAATCTCGCTTTCTGCAGTAATGCCGATTGGCGATCGGACGGGTCCTTGCTGCAGAGGTGTGGGGGAGGAACGGGCGAGGCCACCGGACTGTAGGAGCGCTCGGTCACATGGAAGACTCAGGAAAGACCGGCTGAAACCTTTACTGACGAATCTCTTGAACACCGTACCCAATGAACACTCTGGGCAGGAAGGAGGACGAATAAAGAACGAAACATGCAAGGCGAGAAAAAGAACGCAGGTATAAGAGTGTCACCTGCGTCTCCCCTAGTAGGGGTACAAACGGGGCTACCCGGCCTCTTCACTGCGCCGGTAGGTAACCTGGCCGGCGGAGTGCGAAATGCTACAGGAGGAAACGACGACGAACGAGGACAGGGACAGACGACGCTGACAAGTAACGACCAAGCGGGCTCTAGCTCGCTGGACGTCCTACGCACACGACAAAGACAGAGCAGTGTCTCGAGCATAGCAAGCCTCAAGAGTGCCTCTGGAGGGGACTCACTGATGCTGAGGCTAGAGACACAGACGATAGACAACCTGACGGCACAGTTACGTACAATCTTGGAAAAAGTAAAGATTATGCACGATAAGACGGGGGTACAGAAAAACGTTAACAAAGAGACAAAGGAAGGAATAAAAGTCATCACCGAAGCCGCTGAAGCCGCCCTAGCAGAGTGTAGACGCTCGGAAACCTCTGGGCTTCCAAGGCACCAGACTCTGACACGGGACGACAGACGGAACAGACACCGAAACGGAAACGAAACGCTATTGAGGAGAGCCCACCTCAAAAACAGACGAAAATACCGACAACGTCAAAAACAGAACCAGAACCGGAGACCACGACAAAGAAAGCACGGAAGAAGAAGACAGGTGAAACGACACAGGCGACCGAAGACGAAACCAGAAACAGAAATGAACCGGAACAGACACAGAACAAGAACCTTACCAAGCCCACAGGTTCAGCGTTATTAATCAAACCTCAGGAAGGAAAGACATACGCTGACTTACTGAAACAAATAAAAGAGAACGTCAACCCAACAAACGAAAAGGTGACGATAAAGGGATATCGAAAGACAAAGGACGGAGGACTACTAATCAGACTCCAGACAGGAACAGAAGAAAGCCGAAATTTCCAACAGAGCATCCAAAACACTGTCGGCACAGGGGCGCGGGTCAGGTCTGTGACTCGCAACATATCGTTGGAAATCATGGACTTGGACTGTGTCACGACCGCGGACGAGGTTGCTCAGGCTCTCAAACGGGAAACAGGACGAAACGAAGACATAAAGGTGCACATCTTCGGGCCTAACAGTGCCGAACAGTGCATGGCGGTATGCCAGCTGGAACCAAACGACGCTGCCGCCCTGTTGGATCGAAGACGGATACGGATAGGCTGGACGAACTGCCGCATCAGACAAAGGACGACAGTTACGAGGTGCTACCGATGCCTCAGTTACGGACACACGAAAAAGGACTGCACGGGGCCGAACAGGACGAGAAACTGCTGGAAGTGTGGGAAAGAGGGACACATTGGCGAGAATTGCCCTAACGGACCTACATGCTTCCTATGCTTAGAGGCAAAACGTACTGAAGTGACGCACCAGCCAGGCACTGGCTCCTGTGCTATTTTCAGAGCAGCACTGGAGGAGTGCAAAAAGACAGAAAGGACATGACGAAGGTTCTACAGGGAAACCTGAACCGGAGTCAGACAGCACAGTTACTGCTACCGCAAATAGCTGACGAACACGACGCGGACATACTGATCTTATGTGAAAAGTACCGAGACGAGACATCACCGACGTGGTACACTAGCCAAAACGGATCCGCTGCCATATGCATAAGGAGGGGGGGCGCCCCGGGAAGATCCAAGTGTGGTACAGGAGAGGATTTCGTGTGGACTGAGGTCGGTGGCATTACCTACGTCAGCGTATACCTAACCCCAAACTGTACTGTGCGGAAATTCGAGGAGAAGTTATCCACACTTGAAGAGGAACTCAGAGGAATCCAGGGGCACGTTGTTGTCGCAGGAGACTTCAACGCCAGAGCGATCGAGTGGGGAATGACAGAAACAAATAAAAGGGGCAGGCTTCTGCTAGAAATGGCTGCAAGGCTGGATCTAGTAGTTGCTAACACAGGAAACACACCGACGTACAGAAGACCAGGATTTGGAAACTCCATCCCTGACGTAACGTTGACGTCCGACGGAATTCTCCCACGGATAAGAAGATGGCGGGTGGACGAGAGCTACAACGCTAGTGACCACCAATACATAGCATTTGAAGTAGGAGAAAAGACAGCAAGGAAACAACAACCGACGCAGCCTCCGCGATGGAATCTTAAAAAACTTGATTTCGACAAGTTCTCTGAGTTATTAACGCTCGCATCGACTCCGATGGAGAAATTACCAGGCGGACTGACCGAACAACAGAGAACGGACAGATTGGTGGCAGAGACTACTAGACTGATAGAGAGACTCTGCGACGAGACAATGCCACATATAAAACACGGGCGTAAACGACAACAACAGTACTGGTGGACAAACGAGATAGCCGAACTGCGAAAGACCTGCTTTGCTTGTAAGAGGAAACTTGCGCGAGCAAGGGGTGGACTTCGAGCAGAGACGCAAAGAACAGCATACAGAATAGCACGGAAAAAACTGAGGAGAGCAATAAAAGACAGGAAGCTCGAATGTTGGAGGAAACTATGCGAGGAAGTAAATTGCGAACCATGGGGAACTGGGTACAAAATTGTAACTGGGAAACTTGGGGCGCGTGCACCACCAATCGTAAAGGACCCTCCAACGATGCAGAAAATAGTAGACGGACTATTCCCGACGCACGAAAAGAGGACAGACACAGAAGACGAAGATGACCGAACGGAAATTCCGGCCTTCACCGAGGCGGAGCTTGAAAGAGCGGTCACGTCAATGAAGGCCCGAAAAGCTCCTGGACCGGATGGCATCCCGGGAGAAATGCTGAAACTGATAAGTCAAGCGAAACCGAAAATACTCTTGGACATGTACAACGCATGCTTGAGGAGCGGGAGTTTCGACCAACGGTGGAAACTGGCGAGACTGGTTCTCATAAGTAAAGGGAAAGGGGACCCGGACTCGCCATCGGCATACCGCCCGCTGAGTTTACTAAACACGACAGGGAAACTTTATGAACAACTGCTGAGACCACGACTGACAGACGCAATAGCGCAGGCGGGTAGCCTCTCGGACAGGCAACACGGCTTTAGAAAAGGACGCTCGACAATAGGAGCGATACAGGAGGTGGTAGGCGCTTTTCAGGACACTGAGAAACACTGCCATCTAGCCCGCCCTCTTGTGTTGCTAGCACTACTGGACGTACAAAATGCTTTCAACTCGGCCGGGTGGGTGGACATCGTGGAGGCACTTAAAAGTACTTGCAGGGTGCCACCATACCTGTTGCGAGTACTAAAAGATTACCTAAGAAACAGACGAATCACTTACGAAACGACAGAAGGCAAAGTGACAAGAGAGATCACCGCGGGGGTTGCCCAGGGGTCGATACTAGGACCGGACTTCTGGAACCTACTGTACGACAGTTTACTGAGGCTAGAGATGCCACCGAACACTTTTCTAGTGGCCTACGCAGACGATGTGGCGGCGGTAATAATTGAAAGAGACCCTATCCTAGCTCAGCTCAGACTAAACCAGGTGATGAGACGGGTGGACAGATGGATGACAGAACACGGACTTCGACTAGCAACTAGCAAAACGGAACTGATGCTACTGACGAGAAAAAGAATACCGACGATTGTACCCATGACGATCGGAACGGAGACGATACATACCAAGAACGAATCTAAGTATCTAGGGGTGACACTGGACACAAAGATGACATTCTGGCCACACATACGACAAACGGCCAAAAAGGCGGCAGAGAGAGTCAAATCTCTGAGCCGACTAATGGCAAATACGATAGGACCGAGACCAAGTAAACGCAAACTTTTGATGGCCACGACTCACTCGATCCTCCTGTACGGAGCGGAAATTTGGGCAGAGGCCCTCACTATCAAAAAGTATAGGAAAACAGTGGCCAGTGTACAGAGACAAGGAGCGCTCAGGATTGCATCCGCCTACAAAACGGTCTCAGAAGGGGCAGTTCTGGTAGTGGCGGGGGTGATCCCCGTGGATCTCCTGGCTCTCGAGAGGAGGAGAATCTACAGGCGGAGCGCGGAGACAGGTCGAACGGATGCGGCAAAAACGGAAAGAGACACGACCCTCCGGGAATGGCAGGAAAGGTGGACAAACGAAAGCGCAGGAACATGGACGAAACGACTAATACCAGAGCTGAAACCGTGGATGGAAAGACGCTGGGGGGAGGTGAACTTCTACCGCACGCAGTTCCTTACTGGTCATGGATACTTCAGACGTTACCTGAACAAGATGGGAAAAGTACAGACACCGAACTGTAAATACTGCGGACATAGACAAGACGACGCGGAGCACGTATTCTTCGAGTGCGAGCACTGGACTGAACAAAGACAAGGACTAGAGGGGACGGTTGGAGCACTCACACCAAATAACATCATCACAGTGATGCTCCAGGAAGAAGAATGGTGGACATTGATATCTGTCTACATAGAGAGCATTCTGAGAAGCAAGCATACAGACGGATGCCTAAAGGACTGAGCGAAAGACTACGGAAACGAACGGAACGACACATACAGTCTGCCCGGCTGGAAGTAATGCGAAAGCGGTTCCCGGCTGGGTAGAGGACGGTAGTGGCCTCGTCCCCGCCCGAGAGTTCCTACAGGAATACTTGGCCGAAGACGAGAGGGTTTAGTCGGTATGCACTACAGTGAGAACCCGACACACGGCAGCCGGATGCCCCCTGGGTCCATATGAATATTTGTATAGACACGGTGTGATGAAGGCAGCCATGGTCTATTAAAGATTTTCCCCTTTTTACCACTAAAAAAAAAAAATAATAACAACAACAACAACAACAACAACAACAACAACAACAACAACAACAACAACAACAACAACAACAACAACAACAACAATAATAATAATAATAACAATAATAATAATCAACATCATCATCAAAACAATAACAATAACAATAATGACTACCAAACCAGCAACATATTGGTTGAAAATAATTATAATCAATTTATAGTATGTATATTATAGTCTTTCACGTATTTACAGTTGAATATCAGAAAGCCGTATCATTTGAGAAAACCACCAAGATATTCGTAAAGATATTAAAGCATGAGCTAATCAAGGGTTTGACTTTATGATGCAATTTGACTTTGCCTAAAGTTTGACTTACGTGAATTTTGTCTTTGATAGAAAATTGTGAAACAAACGTATGGTTAGGGTATTATACAATTCAATGATACGTATGTATGTGTTTGAATTTATATAGGACTATGAGGGAAAGATATCATATAGGGTTGGAAGAATATGTATAATAATGCTTATGTAAGGACATCGTTGTACCTTCTGATTTATTTCGATTTTCAAATTCGTTGACCGTTTTTTTGAATCTTTGGATTTCTGCGATTTTCTCTTGTAATTGTTGATCCAATTCTTCGTTCGCATCCTTTCCTTTATTTTCTGTAATGTCATAGTCGTTTTCCTCTTCTCGTCCATCACTATATCCTCTATCTGTATTGATCTCTTCTTTTTTATCTTCCCCATCCGAATCAGCAGCAAACTGCTTCCTCGTCGATAGCAAGATCCGAGACTTATGTTTATTCAAGATATCCAAATTTTTTTGGTTTTGTACTTCTTGTACTGACGTCGCATGCTTCTGATTCTGAATAAAAAAAAAAGTTTTTAACAGATATTCTAAAAGATATTTTGAACGACATTCAAAAAAGTGTTATATTTTATAATGTAATGATATATGATTACTTTATAGACCTTAAGGGGAAATGAAAGTTAAACTAGAATCATCTAGCGGGATTGCCACCGTACTAACACACTATTCAACGAAAGCATGTCCGAAGAGCGTCATTTTTTGGATTTTTGAAAATCGATGAGCGTCATGCCCTTCGTTCAATTTTTATCCATCACTGATATTAATTTCACATCAATCGGACATGCTTCCGTTGAAAAAAGGGGGTTGAAAAATATCAAGTAGAAGAATCGTGTTTTAGTACGGTATATTTTATTACGGTGATATTTTTCAAACCCCCTTTTCTCAACGGAGGCATGTCCGATTGATGCGAAATTAATATCAGCGATGAATAAAAATTGAATGAAGGGCATGATGCTCTTCAATTTTCAAAAATCCAAAAAATGACGCTCTTCGGACATGCTTTCGTTGAATAGTGTGTTAGTATGGCGAGAAATCTGCTAGAATTTTGATGAAAACGATTTTTTCGCTTTTCAAATTACTAAAAAAAATATAATCAAGAATTCCAGCAACATTTAGATTACGGTAGGATATGATTTGAAAAAAAATCAATTTCTTGCGATGAAAGTGTATGTGCAAAGAATTTTTGGCAACAATGCGCAGGAAATCTACTGCGAAAGGTTCCTTGCGCATACAGTTACATTTTTGAACAAGAACTTTTTGATTAGATTTTTTTGAGTAATTTTGAAAATGAAAAAATCGGTTACATCAAAATTTCGTCAGAGTTTCACCGAAGTCTCTCTTAATGATAAATAATAGGTCAACCTACTCGTGACGGTTTTATAGTTTCCTCGGATTCCGAAGATTGTACGCCATGTGGAATAATTAGCCGACGTCCTTTTGCGACCATCCATTCAATGTCTTCTACACTTTCTACAACATACACATTATATTATTGAGTATAAACAGAACAGAACAGAGTATAAAAAATATGCATTACATTACAGAACAGAGTATAAAGAATATGCATTACAGTACTGTGTTGGTAACGCCTATTTCTTCAACCAACAAAATTATGTTATTAGTTCCCGTAACACCGAGCATGATATTCACACAGTACAAAGCTAGAAACTCTAGGTGTATACCAGGTATTCTCTGCCAAGTGTGACAGGCTCGGTTCCTCACCCAGTTCAATTTTTTTGATAATTTTTTTTCATCGGCACATTGATAGGAACTTGAGTGAATTATTTCAAATTTTCAGTTTAAATACTTTTTGAGTTATGAATTTCCAATTTTTTCAGCTAATATAACATTAGAGCGATTATTACGCAGCTCTGGTTAGTCCGATTGAACAAACCAAATACATGGAAATGTTCGTCAGAAAATGGACCTTTCGAATAAAATAGAGTCAAAATTCCATAACGCATTTTTCACCAGTATTTTCATGTTTGAAGTGTTATAATTTAAGTTTAGTCGAGTATGGCACTTCTGAAATTGAACTGGGTGAGGAACCGAGCCTGTCTCACCTGGCAAAGAATACCTATCATATAGGTATAGATAATTGGAATAAAAAATAACTTAACCATTATCAGAATTCTAGAAATTATATTTTTCCGTCGATTGATTAAATGTGTATGCGATTAAATTGCATAACACTTATAGCTTTTTCAGCTGGTTACACTGGTGTGCACTGAGTGCACATTTGGTACACTAGGGCTGCGTTCCGATATTAGCTGGCAGTACTGTCAGCAAGTCTCTGTTTGCGTCGCACTGCGGGGTTGTTCCCTAGCCTCGTCTCGCTCCCTCCATATTTCCAGCGCTGGCAGCAAATATCGGAACGCACCCTAGGCAGCACTACACCAGTGTACATTCAATTATTGTTCTGTGATTCCTTGCACGAGTGTAGCACTCAGCGCACACCAGTGTAACCAGCTGAAGAAGCTATTAGAAAGAAACAAAGATATTGTTGAACACGTGACCACGTTGTTTACATATTGCGCTAAAACGGCCGCGCCGTGCTAGCCGCCAACTTACTCAACTGCTGTGTTATAGCTACACTTTGGCTACACCAACCTTTTTCTCTAAAACAAAGTATGGTTTGAATTGAGGCACTGAGCATGACACGTCTGATCTCTGATCATCTTCCATTCACGATGTGAAATATAAGCGAAACCAGTGTCGAAGAATATTGGCCCTCTCCAGGATGAGCGACATTATTTACTTTCAGCAGCAATCTGAAGTTGTATTTTATTTTCAGCTTCCAGCTTTTTATTTGCTTCATAAGAAATGCAGTTAAAAAGAATTTTTTTTTCCCACTTACCTCCTAAAAGCAGTATAAAAGCGGGATAATACCCGAAATGCACATGGTCCTCTAGGCACTCATCACCGCAATCAGACCACTTTACATAATAAAATCTTCTTTTTTCAAAATCAGTTTCACTTGTTGGTGTGATATGAGTGTTTGAATTTTTCTTCAACTTCACGTAACTGATAGGAACAGTTGTAAACCGTTTAGTGTCGTCTTTGAAACTCACATACGCGAAGGCAATTTCACTCATCTTATTATTAGATGAGCCACTTACCGAAGATCCACGCATTAGTATAACACCCTGCACGCAACACGCTGTGCCAAGTGAACAGTAAACACTACTCTTCGGTTCATCGGTTGACTGTTTACTATGAAGTGTGTGACGTCGCCACGTCGCTTGCGTGTCTAGACTAGAATCTACGGCGCTGAGTGCCTGAATATACTTATCTGTTCCACTGTACAACAAATAACCAATCGCGTATAAGGTTATAAAACGACACTTCCTGGGGTCTCTTGAATTCTCATCGTAATTGGTGCATTCAAATTCAACGGACTGTTACACCAGAATACTCAGCACATAGGTAGAAGTCATTCACCGACCATCAGCGTGGTAGCTTGGTATCGCTAATAACGAGAGTGTTTTGACTGGAAAAAGTGTGCGTAGTGCGACGAAATCTACAAAAGCCTACGTTTCTACGAGGAGTGAAAAAAAGCTAAAAAAGCCTACGTTTCTACTAGAAAAGAAAGAAAAACCTTGTGCACACAATGAGAGCTATCAAAAGACGGAAAACATATTTCGATGGTGACGAAAATATTAACCATACTGCAAGATATAGAACAATAAAAATTGCAAGGGTAGAAGAAACTCCCATCCAAGTAAGTTTCGTTACGACTATAACTGTATTTTTCTATCCATAAATAACACTCGATTTTCTCGTTACAAAAACATCAAATAGTTCGACTGTACAGGGTGTATCGAAAAGTTTGGTCACCGCTTCGCCGAGTGATTCTCCAGCTCGAGATCGGTGAAGATCTATCAAAACTAGTAGCCGCAAAACTGACCTTGAACTTCAAGATCAAGGTCAAAATTTTTATTATCTTAAAAAATCCTACTAATCCAGAGGATAAAAAGTCCCTGAGGAACCATAGGTCTAGATCGATTCCTTCCCATCAAAAAAGATTCCGGAAGATAAAAGAAATTCGGTTCAATCAAGACAACAGATATTCCAATCGGTTATCGACCACAAGACTTTGGTCTCGTCTTAAATTTCTTTTTATAATATTTTCAATTTTTTTTTTAAATTTTATGGGTTTTTTTTCAATTTCCTCAATTTTTTTTAGTTTTTTTTTTTACATTCTCTTGAATTTTATTGAATTTTCTTTGATTGTTTCGAAAGTTTTTTGAAGTTTTCTAAGCATTTGTGGACTAGGCTGGTCATCAAGCGCGACTAATAAAATAAGACCGATTGATCATGACGGTTCGATCTTATGGGTCTCGCGCTATCAACGCCGTAATCTGCAGTAAAGATTAAGCGCAAGACGTAAATGTGAAAAATCTAAAAAGAATTCAAAAAAATTCAAATTTTGTTTTTCAAAATCCTATGACTTCAAAAGACTCTGAAAATCTTCAAAAAAATTCGAGAAATATCAATGAAAATTCAAGAAAATGTGAAAGACTAAAAAAAAGGGAAAAATTAAAAAAAAAAATCCGATAAATTTGAAAAAAATTAAAAATATCATAAAAAGAAATTGAAGCCGAGGCCAAAGTCTTGTGATCGACAACCGATTAGAATTTCTGTTGTTATAATTACACCGAATTTCTTTTATCTTCCGAAGTCTTTTTTGATGGGAAGGAAACGATCTACACCTATGGTTCCTCGGGGACTTTTTATCCTCTAAATTAGTAGGATTTTTTAAGATAATAAAAATTTTGACCTTGATTTGGGAGGCCAAGGTCAGTTTTGCGGCTACAAGTTTTGATAGATCTTCACCGATCTCGAGCTGGAGAATCACCCGGTGAAGCGGTGACCAAACTTTTCGGTACACCCTGTACATCTCGAAGACGTCTAACTTGTAGAATCCAAATGAAATTATCAAAAATTCTCGACCCGATTGCACTTACTACCGTTGAGAAAAGAACCAATTGTGCGGGGCACAGGCCGATAAGCAGGATCGTGCCAGGGGACAGTATCAGGAATGGTGAAGAAAACGCGAAAGCGAAATCTTGATTCACCCTTGAAAAATTTACAAAAAACATTGAAAAATATTTTTCTTGATCATTCATGCCCGGTTGCATAAACGTGGGGTACCCCTCGATCACGGGGCAAATTCTGCCCCGAGAGTTATCTGTCAAATGTTTCATAGCAATTGTGTCCACTCTATGGCAGTAGAACTGCGGCTATGATCAATTGTTCACACGTCTGACAATCACCGCGCGAATTTTGTAGAAACAACGCTGAATTAACATATGAGGCTTTCCATCCATTCTCGCTCACATTTGACCTCGACATTTTTTTTTCGCTCAATTTCTTAATATGTTGTAGTACTATGATAAAAGATCGTCTGTGATTTTTTTTTTATTTTTCAGCGAACGATTTTTTTTCATAAATAATAACACCTACGAATAAAATATATCCTTCGAAAATCTTGAAAAAATTCACCTATATTCTACGTCCAAAACTTGAATTTTTATGACCTATCTAATCGTGAACGGTGGAGATTTTCTATTTTTGTTTTCCCAGTAAAATGTGTTACTTCAGCGTTGTTCTCACAAAATCCGCGCGGTGATTGTCAGACGTGTGGACAATTGAACATAGGCGCAGTTCTGCTGCCATAGAGCGGACACAATTACTATGAAACATTTGACAGATAACTCTCGGGGCAGAATTTGCCCCGTGATCGAGGGGCACCCCACGTTTACGCAACCGGGCATCAGTGACGATTGTTCATAAGCAATAAAAGAAGTTGACAAAAAAATTTGAAAAAAATGTACACATATTGCTGATAATGAGACGATCAAGAAATACTGTTGAGACACATTGGGTCTAAAATTGCAATGAAGTGATAAAAAAAATCAATAAACATTTAGATTGTGAATTAAAAATAGTAATAAATTTTTCCACAATCAAAATCACCGTATAAATGTGGGTGACCTTAAATTACACTTTTAGAAAGAAAAATACTAGGTTATTAACATTTTTTCTAACATATTTATAAAACGAACAGTTGAAAGAAGGTTTTATTATTGCGTATGATAGCCCATTTCGTAAGAAAGAAGAAACGTTCATATAGGTATGTCGGGTCCGAAATATTGTTAACGCACGGGTAAAAATGGTTGAAAGTCAATTATCGCGAGATAACATTTTTCATTGTTTAATTCAAATCGACGAACACACCGTTCGTCATGGTGATAAATATCAAGAGGCTGTTTTTCTCTCAAAAACTTTCACCTTTCGATTGCTACTTGAATTGGTTTATGTCTGAAAATTCCTTCAGCAGTTATTTGAACTGCACGTTATTTATTGACCTTGTGTTTCACCTCACATTTATATACACAAAAAAAATTCTTTTCCTCAAATATCAATAATACACATTGGTTATTTCATTACTCAAGATAACTCATAATTTTTCCCAGAATTGTTTATTAATAAAAACAAAGTTTCCATGCATTTATTAACTAAATAGAAACACGTGAAAATTCCAACCGCCAAGCGTTTTGGGGTCAAGCTTCGACGTCTCATAACACTCAAACCAATTGATTGATTTTGACGAATGTTGAAGATTTTTTATAGAGAATTTTATATTCTACAAATTCCCTGGTGATAAATTTTATGCGGCTTATACTGTAACAAAGTTATTGGTCTTTTAATGGCAAGAGCGTTCGTTTTTGGTGCATTTTTTACGTTTTTTGCGAACTTTTCAAAAGTAAATCAAAATTTTGTTTTTGTAATTTTTCGCACCATCCACTTTTATTTTACAGTCATTTGAAACTCAATTTATTTTCAGACTGCAGAATGTAGTAGCCTTCATCAGTACGAGGCACAGGTGGACGATATTCCTACTGTATGTGAAACTAAGGAACCTGATATGGTACGTTATTAATTCCAATGACAAGACGCATTGGTCTAAACATTCAAGAGATACTTAAATTCAAATTTCTGATTCCCTTCGGGATGGTAATTTCCGTTATGATTGATACAATTACAATCAAGTTTTGTATGTGTGTATATCTTGACAATCTAGTCGCATTATTTATACAGGGTGAGTCACGAGAAACTCCGAGAATGGGAGGAGCCTCATTGCCGAATAAGCCCCCGCCCTTAAACCAATCAAACAAATAACAGGTAATGATAATAGGAAGTATGTAAGCATAACATCTATTGTCTTCACAATTGGGCTATCCAACTTTGACACAACATGACAGTCATGTTTGATAACAAATTTAACGATGCTTATCAGCAACCATCTCTGCCAGTTATATCAGAGCAGTCGACACAGTCAGTACCCTTAACACATTCAGTGTAAAGTTCAAAAGTAAAGTCGATTACTAGCTGATCTTGTTTTCATTATTATTCCTTGCTACGTACCTTGATTCTGATGTTATGCTTACACAGTTCCTATTATCATTACCTGCGATTTGTTTGATTGGTTTAAGGGCGGGGGCTTATTCGGCAATGAGGCTCCTCCCATTCTCGGAGTTTCTCGTGACTCACCCTGTATAGGGTATATTTTATATATTACGGAAATTGGGAATAGTTGAACTATTGTAGATTACCGTTGAATACGATAATTTGTAAAGGGTTTTTGAGGTCATCATCTAGATTTTTCAGTTTCTTCTTGTATCAATTATATATATTTCCAGAACTGGGCTAAGAAATAATTTTGGAATGATTATAATTTCTAGATCATATTGTCTGATGATGATGCCTCAGCAGAAAATGGTGTATGCAGCTATGATGAAGAGTTTCATACATCGACAGGTCGTGAAAGCCAACCAAAAAACCTTCATGATTTATTACAAACCCCAGGGTTTCTTGACACTATATCGACACCGGTGGAAAGAAGTTCAGCAGAGTTACTATTAATGGTACTCAAGTACTCAATAGCTAATAAGTTACCGATAACGTCAACGTCGAATTTGATGCAATTAATCAATAGTATATATGCCAGTAACACCAGAATCACGATATATGATAGACAAATTTTGCAATTCCGAAGATAATGCGGAATTTCATGCTACATGTCCAAATTGTACTATGTATATTGGTAAATTGAGAACGTTATATGAATCTGCAACATGTCCGAATTGTAAGACAGTCATTGATGTGTCAAATCCATCATCTACAAATTATTTCGCGATTGTTGATCCTTCTGCTGCAATAGCTGACTATTTGCATGCGTATGAAGATCATTACAGTTTTATAATGAAAGAAAGACGTTACGAGAAAGGTCACATCAAAGACGTATATGATGGGAAATGTTACAGGAATTTCGTTAATAATTTACCAGAATGTGCGAAACAACAGTATGCTACCGCGGCATTGAACACAGATGGAGCACCAGTGTTTGAGTCTTCCACTTATTCGATCTGGCCCATATACATCATGATTAATGAATTGCCTGCTGAACATAGATTCAATAAATTAATAGTATGTGGGATATGGTTTGGCAAAAGTAAACCTCAGATGAGTGTATTTTTAGATGCGTTTGTCGAGAAGATGTACGAACTTTCGACTATAGGAATACCTTGTTTAATCAACGGAGAATCACTTAACGTGAAATTGTACGTATTAATCTGCTGTGTGGACACTGTGGCTCGTTCACCCATGAATGGGACGATGCAGTTCAACGCTTTTTTTGGATGTGATTGGTGCCTGCATCTGGGTGAATGGGTGAATGGAAGTATGCGATACCCTTTGTTGGAAAGTACTGTTCGACCGAGAGATATGCAAAATACTGTGAAACTGATGAGGGAAGCAGTACGGAAAGGACTTCCCATTTTTGGAGTCAGAAATGCTTCGCCACTGATAAACTTGATTAACTTTGATATTATTACAGGTTTTGTTCCTGATTACTTACATTGTTTTCTTGCTGGCGTTGCTAAGCAGTTGACTGACTATTTAATCAAATCCATTACTTCAGCTGATCTTAAGATTGTCGAAGAACGTTTATCTAAAGTCAAAGCCCCTAACCAGATTGGTCGCTTATCCAGACCTTTGAAAGATAGAGCACAGTGGAAAGCGCGTGAGTGGGAGAACTGGCTCCTCTATTATAGTATACCAGTATTTGAATCAGTAATAGATAGAAAGTTACTCAAACACTGGAGCTTGATAGTTGAAAGCTTACATATATTTTTAAGAAATAACATTACATGTAAGGAACTGGATGATACCGATCGTATGCTTCATGAATTTGTTTGTGAAATGGAAGAAATTTACTCAAAAACTGCGATGACTTACAACGTTCATCAGCTATTGCATATGGCTAGAAGTGTGTACGATTGGGGCCCATTATGGGCACATTCTACTTTCCCATTTGAGTCTGGGAATCATCAATTGCTCAGTTCAATCCATTGTGCGAAAGGAGTAAAACAACAAATACTTCGATACTTGAATATCCAACGTACGGTGGACATCCTTGAAAACCACCTGTATCCGTTACCTTCACCTATTGTTGAACAGTATTGTACTGGTATAGCTAAGCCAGCAACTAAAAAATGCCTGAAAAAATCTGGCGTTACATATTTTGGACGCACGACTGTAACTGATGAACATTTACTAGACAGGTTTCAACTATCACCAAGCACAATAACCTTTATGAGAATGGTGAAGAATGGTTGTTTGTATGCTTCTGCTGAAAAAAAAAACCCACGTTCATGCAACTCATTTGCACAACTTTCTAACAAAACATACATAAAAATTCTCAAGTTCGTCGTTGACGAAGAAAGGAATAAACAATTGGTTATATGTAATAATATACAAACAGCGCCCAGTGAATTTGCAAAATCATTAATAAAAGTTACTCAAATAGAAGATGATATGATAGCTGTAGAAGTAAGCTATATTGAGAAGGTCTGTGTTTTCCTCGACGTTACGAATATAAAGTACATTAGTTCAGTACCAAATTTATATAAATATTGAGGTACTTATACAATACAGACGAAGATCGAAGATTCCTTAGCCACTTGCTCCAAGTATTTTTATTTTTATTTATAAATTCCATAAAATCCTGAATTAGTTAAATGAATTATTTCCACAATTAGAGATTTCTTGCTGACAGTTTTCTATTCTAAGAGAATTGTGTAAGAAACTGTATTATTTTTCAAAACTTGATAAACGAAAGAAAGAATTTCCACTCAAGTCGGTATTTTTGAGTATATGATTTTTTTGAAATCAATTTCCTTGAGAATGATATATTTTTTGAATCGAAATTTGTTCCGAACCTTGTTCTGAATTGATAACAATAATACATTTGTTTGTTTCGCAAGTTCTACTGTATAATATACTTTCATCGAGGAATTTGTCTTATCTCAAAGAATCATCAGCATTATTCCAGGATCCAGAATTGAAAAATTGATGAAAAAAATTTCTTAAGTGGAACATGCTACAAAATAATTTGTATGTTTATCAGAAAATATGTAACAATAGTTTATTATAGATGACCGTCATTCGAGCGATTTTGAATCCGCATTTGAAAGGAATTATGCCTACAAAACTCGTGTACCAACCCTGTATATCTTTATCAATACGTGTAATACCTTTGAAAAAGACAGAAATACTAAATGACAGAATTCTTTTTTTTTTGTATGAAAAAGTTAATTTATATCTATGCCTCACGAAACGATGGGTATTGAATAAGGTGGTTTATTATATTATTTTTTTAAAAAAGTTAATTTTTATAAAGCAGTGAAGTATATGGGGAATTCCACCTCAACTCGATGAACCAAAAACATTAACCTTCTTTGATTTTTTCAGCGAATTTTTATATCATAGTTTTTGGATTAGGACATGTCTCTGATTTTTTTTCAGATTTTTTTTATCTAACCGCTTTAGAGTTGTGAATTATTGAAAACTCGAAACAGCGCCATGATCGATTTTTTTTAATAAATTCTCAAAAATACTATGGCCAACAACGAACATCTTCCGTTTATAAAAAAAGTCGACAGATTTTTTTTTTCTATTTTTTTTTTGCCATCACAAACATTCGATCGTTCAAAACTTCATTTGGTGATTTATTTTAGATAGGAAATAGCGAAAGAAATCGAAAATCAGCTCAGGAATGAAACAAAATTGTGTTATAGAAAAACAAAACAAAAGGTAATAAAATACAAAATGAATAGAATAAAAAACAAACAAAAAAAAAATAAAAATTTCCGTACTTTTCTGCTGTTTTCTATCTGAAGTAACTCACCAATTGAAGTTTTGAAAGAAGGAATTTTCGTGATGACAAATGAATAATATAAAAAATATAAAAAAAAATAAAAAATAGATAAAAATCTGTCCACTCTTTTTATAACCGGAAAATATTCGTCGTTGGCCATGGTATTTTTAAGAATTTATTCAAAAAAATCGATCACGGCGCTGTTTCGAGTCTTCAATAATTCGCAACTCAAAAACGCCTGGATAAAAAAATTTGAAAAAAATCAGAGACATGTTTCAAACCAAGAACTATCATATAAAAATTCGCTGGGAAAATCAAAGAGGGTCAATATTTTCGGTTCATTGAGTTGACGTGGAATTTCCCATATATGTTGTGATTTATTTTTATAAGATATCTCCAATAACATTATAATAACCATATTCATTACATGTATCTGCACTTTGTAGTTTGACATATTTTTTTTATAGACAAATGTGGATCTAAGGAGCCAAGGAGGTTGAGTGACTTTTTCAAAAAATATGAGTTAGCAGTATTGTTCTACAGTTGAAGCTAGTGATAAACGAATATCAACAATTTCTCAAGATTGACAAAAGTGCACTTGTCCTCCTTGGCTTTTAAGCGCCTCAAATGTCAATTAGATAGGAAAATGTGGATACACTGTATTTTATTAGTCTTGTAAGTTACATCCTATAAGCATTAATATCGATGATTACGTATCAATCATGTTTATATTTGCCGTTGAAAGAACACAAGTGATAATTTGTTCTCGTTTTTTGTATGAGAAACATGTATTTTGTTCCATTGTTTTTCAATTCGCGTAGATCGCTCTGAATAAACGTACATACATACTTTTATCACATATACCTACTGAATTCTAATGTTACTGCTCTATCTTGCTACCTTAATTCCACTCCTTACTTCGTTTACAATATCGAATACGAAGCTATTAGTTTAACTGGCGATGTGTCACTTTATAATGATTTGCATAATAAATTATATGCTACATGATATGATAAATTTTATGTCGAATTCAGTATTAAAATCTTTTGATTCATCATATAACTCACTTTGTCATTTATTAGGTGATTTTTTATATGATTCATTATAAAATCTTTTTCAGTAGGGTAGTCTTTCATCGCCCACTGCCGACGGTCGGAAGATGGCTACTTTTGTTCCAATTGATAGACAAAAACAAACGCAAAATTGTGCATGTGTCACAAAAAATATGGTGTGCACCAGGGCGAGAAGGCTTTATTGCCCGCGTGTGTTCATATTACTCGTCTCCGGCTCGCAATACGCCTACGGCTCGTGCTTGCTCGCGTGCAAGCTCCACACTCGGGCAAGAAATAACACCCACTTCTCGCCCTTGGTACACAATATACTATTTCGGAGAGTAAAATATAGATTGAAGCAAATGTGGCGTTCTTTCAACTCATAAATACGAACTACGGGGGCGTCAAGTTCTCAAGGGGGGGGGGGTTGAAGTCAAACAAAAAGCACGGTGTGTATCAGGGGCAGAATGCTGCAATTTCGACTGGTGTGATCTTACACTCGTCGAAATCGCATTCATTTAGCCCTTGATACACAATGTACTCAAAATGTACTATTTCGTTCAGTCGAAATAAAATCTTAGATTTCCTGCCACTCAATTCAGAAAAAAGGCAATTTCGTTTTTATCTCGTAAACTGTGCCAGGGAAATTAAAACAGGAGTAATACGATGTGTATGAACTCGGAAGCGCTATTATAACCAAACAAAATGTAAGGTTCAATTATTTTGTTTGCATTTTTCCTACTCTTGTAGAAAATAAGAGAAGATATTCTGAATTACAAAAGTATACGAATTTCAGATTTTACTTACCTTAGGTTTATGTTCCTTGCATCGTCACCATCCACGTGAGCGCGGTTCTATCGATGTATGTAGTTGCATCGATGCCGTTGGACGGTTCGTGGGCTCAGCGTCAGAGGCGCTGCGCTCGCAAGTTAGTGTTTTCACGCCGTCCTCAAAATTCCTTAAAAGGAAAACTATGCACCACCAAACCTCGAGATTAGACTACCAAACACCACCAAACGACCACCAAACGATTCCCGAAGAAAAATTTGCGATAAGTCAAAGTGGGGGGGCTAATTTCACGCTAAAATTTTATTTATCGAATTTCGAAAAAACTAATCGCCACCAAACCTCAAAAATGGACTACCAAACACCACCAAACGACCACCAAACGATTTCAGAATAGAAAAGTTTAAAAATCCAAAGTGGGGGGGGCCAACTTCACATAGGTACAATGTAGTCTAGGAGGAATTGACGCATGAGTTCCGAAAACTATTCTGACTCGATTTTTTTATGTAATTCTCTTGAATATGTAGTACTGATTGCAAGAATACAATTGTTGACATGGGGTACGTTGGTGCCATATTGTTTAAAACGAAATTGTTTATATAATTTCAAAAAAATTTTATTTTTAATTTGGACGAATTTTTTTCATATTTTTTTATTGAATGCGAATATAAAAGGTTCCTTGACTTTTTCTGATAAATTTATTATTTTAGGAAATATAAATTTGTTAAAATTAAAAAATTACAAATTTGACTATTTTTGACCCATGAAAAATATATGAAAATATACGCTGCGATATAAAATATAAATTTCTTCATAACCTTTTGCAATACTTAACAGAATCCATTAACAAGAATAAGAAAATTTTTATTCCTGAGAACTTATTTTTGATTATTTATTACGCGCAGAGAGACCGATGCAGCGCGTTAGTCAGAAAGAGACAACAATACTCACCTCAAAGTATTGCCGGACCTCCATGTACCTAGCCCCCCCACTATCCGCGAATGAAAAAATAACTACAGGGAATCAAAGAGCTATTTATGAGCTCTCGATTCCCACCCGTCCCGATTTTTGAGCTCGTGCGGTTGAGCAGTAATTTACAATTTTGAGTGGGGGGGCAGAGTACGTACGTAGCCAGCCCTCCCACTCCCTGATAATGAATAAATTTTTTTCTTTTAAGACAGGAATTACGCTGTTTATGAGCTATCGATTCCCTCTATTTTTGATTTTTGAGCTGCAACCCCTGAGAAGTTAGAAGCAGAAAACCACTTTCGCGGCAGTTATTAGTCCCCCACCTGCCAATAATGGATCAAAAAAAATATGATATTACAGGAATTACGAGTTATTTATGAACTATCGATTGCCCCAAGTTTTGATATTTGAGCTGCAGCCGGCAATAACCTCTATGTACCTAGCCCCCCCACTTTCTCAAAAATGAAAAACCAAATATGGATAATTACGAGCTATTTATGAGCTCTCGGAATATCCATGTCCCGATTTTTGAGCTCTGATCCTGGGGCAGGAATTCGCGGTTTTGAGTGGGGGGCTGAGAACGTGAGTAGTCAGCCCCCCCCACCCCTTCAAAACTATCGAATTGCAAAAAAAAAAATTCGAGAATTATGAGCTATTTATGAGCTTTCGAATTGTAGTAGTTTTGATTTTTGAGCTGCAACCTCTACCGTTCTAACCCCAAAAACTCATTTTAAATCAAGAAACGTGAGTAGTCAGCCCCCCCACCCCTTAAAAAGATCGAATTGAGAAAAAAAAATACGAGAATTATGAGCTATTCATGAGCTTTCGAATCGTAGTAGTTTTAATTTTTGAGCTTCAACCCTTACTGTTTTAACCCTAAAAACTCAATTTACAACAAGAAAATAATTGGTGTCGCTGAGTCAAAGTCTTCGTCGTGCAAAACGGCTTAATGATTTACGAGCTGGTAAAATACGGTGTTGACGATTTTTCAGCTGCAACCCCTACCAATTGACTCAACTCCAAGAAGCGTGCTTCTCTTCAGGAGAGAACTACCCCTAAAATTCACGGAAACGAAATCCTTTTCGGGCGGAAATATTCGGCGATTTATGAGCTCCCGAAATATCGTGACTCTGATTTTTGAGCTGCAACCCCTGCCGACTCACCCCGAGAAACGTCATTCTCTTTAAAAGAGAACCACCCCTAAAATTCACAGAATCGAAATCATCTACGGGCAGAAATATTCGGCGATTTATGAGCTCCCCAGATATCGTAATTCTGATTTTTGAGCTGCAACCCCTGCCGACTCACCCCGAGAAACGTGCTTCTCTTTAAGAGAGAACTACCCCTAAAATTCACGGAATCAAAATCTTTTTCGGGCGGAAGTATTCGGCGATTTATGAGCTCCCCAGATATCGTAACTCTGAATTTTGAGCTGCAACCCCTGCCGACTCACCCCGAGAAACGTCATTCTCTTTAAGAGAGAACCACCCCTAAAATTCACAGAATCGAAATCATCTACGGGCAGAAATATTCGGCGATTTATGAGCTCCCCAGACATCGTAACTCTGATTTTTGAGCTGCAACCCCTGCCGACTCACCCCGAGAAACGTGCTTCTCTTCAAGAGAGAACTACCCCTAAAATTCACGGAATCAAAATCTTTTTCGGGCGGAAATATTCGGCGATTTATGAGCTCGCGAGATATCGTGACTCTGATTTTTGAGCTGCAACCCCTGGCGACTCACCCCGAGAAACGTGCCTCTCTTTAAGAGAGAACCACCCCTAAAATTCACAGAATCGAAATCATCTACGGGCAGAAATATTCGGCGATTTATAAGCTCCCCAGATATCGTAACTCTGATTTTTGAGCTGCAACCCCTGCCGACTCACCCCGAGAAACGTGCTTCTCTTCAAGAGAGAACTACCGAGAGGGCTTCGATCCTACAGAAATAAGTCCTACATAGTGAAAGTCCTACAGAAACGTTCCTACAGAATTTTTTCTACAGATAAATCATCCTACATAAAGTAGTCCTACAGAATTAAAGTTCCACATTGAGTTTTCCTACAGAAGGCATCCAGGACCGATCCTACAGAAATAATTCTTGCAGAGCCAAAGTTTCCCTGAAGAACATTTCCTACAGAATTTGAATTCTGCAGTGAGCGATCCTACAGAAGGTGACCAGGACCGATCCTACAGAAATAATTTTCACAGAGCGAAAAGTCCCACATGGAATGTCCTACAGAATCTTTCCTACAGAATCGTTCCTACAGAATTGTTCCTACAGAATCTCCCCTACAGAACTATCGTTCCTACACAATGTTTCCTACAGAAATATCGCTCCTGCAAAATCTTTCCTACAGAATCGTTCCTACAGAATCATTCCTACAGAATCGTTCCTACAGAATCTTTCCTACAGGACTATTGTTTCTGCAAAATCTGTCCCACAGGATCGTTCCTACAGAATCATTCCTACAGAATCGTTCCGACAGAATATTTCCTACAGAATCGTTCGTACAGAATCTTTGCTTGCAGAAGACATTCTGCGCGATCATTTGTAAATAAAATTGATTAGCATATTCTATAGTATAAAGATGGGTGAGATAGTAGTGTTAGCAAGTCTTTACATACGTTTTCTCAATCTTCGTCGATTAAACCCAACCACTGAATATATTGAACGAGTGCATATCTGCACGGTACGAGCATGTGGTAAGCTTGAATTTAAGCAAACGAAGATTGAAGGGCATACATACGTTTCGAATACGTCCAGTCGAACTGACGATTATCTTGACACTTTTTACTATTTTTCATATCCGAATGGCCAGGTGAGAGGTTCAATGTTGAATTATTTTCCTACTCTTCCTTCCTATGGTTACACCGTTACAGCTCTTGAACGAATCAACCTTGTACCGTCTAGCGGCATCGCAAACTCAAAATTGCGAACATGAAAACTGTTCGTTCGATCGATTTACCTTCAGTTTTGATTGATAAGGAAATAAAACACCAGTTACCAAAACATGACCCAATCAAGTAGCATACTATCATGAAATTTTTTTGTACATCACTACAGTAAATCTTTTTCAATGCCAATCACCACCCATACGACGCCCGATACGAATAAGAGCACGTTTCAGATTCCGGGTGGAAAAGAGCACGTTTCAAATTCCGGGTGGAAAAGAGCACGTTTCAAATTCCGGGTGGAGAAGAGCACGTTTCAAATTCCGAGTGAAAAAGAGCACGTTTCGGTTTCCGGGGGAAAAAGAGCACGTTTCAGGTTGACTCAGCTCGCTTGAAACGTGCTAGTATTCGAGTCAACAATCCCCCGGAAACCGAAACGTGCTCTTTTTCACCCGGAATTTGAAACGTGCTCTTCTCCACCCGGAATTTGAAACGTGCTCTTTTCCACCCGGAATTTGAAACGTGCTCTTTTCGACCCGGAATCTGAAACGTGCTTTTATTCGTATCGGGCGTCGCATAGATGTCTTATGTTGTGTTCAATTTTTGAGGGGGCCGTGTTGACCCACATTTTTCTGATTCTTAAAGGAGGCTATTCTATACCTACCTACCTACCTACCTACCTACCAGATCGACCTGACCAAAAGCCTGACCCTCTCAGAATTAGCTTAAACTTTGTGTTGAAACTTTCTGTTACCTGTCGAGAATATTCGTGATTTTTTTTAGATTTTTATTCGACGACGTTTAGACATTAGCATTCAACATATAATATATGCCGAAATCGAGAATGTCTGAAGTTTAATTGAGTATAACTCGAAAACTATTAATTATATAAAAAAGAGTTGGCTATAAGAAAGTTTCAGTTTTGAGTGAACTTTACTGCCAGAATATGTAAAAATTCATGGAGGCTGCTGAAAGTTCTTAAAAACTCAAAAAATATTAGTTTCGGAGATTTTTCAAAAACGGTTAAATTTTCTCGCTAAAAATTTCAGAGGATATTTCTCTCTTACTGTTTGATACTTGTATATTTCATCATGGGTCGGGATTTGGTTTCGAAGTTATGCTATTTTTCTGAATTGTTTTCTAAAAAAAAAAAAACTTTTTCAGCACATGAAGTGTGGAATCGAAGAAAACATAATACAAATGATGAGATTCCGGTTAATTTATTATTTTTTTTTTAAGATTTTGAAAATCCAGATAACAAAAATTTTTTTTGACAATCTTAAAAAAAAAAAAAAAATAACCGGAATCTCATCATTTGTATTATGCTTTCTTCGATTCCCCACTTCATGTGCTGAAAAAGTTTTTTTTTTCAGAAAACAATTCAGAAAGAAGCATAGCTTCGAAACCAAATCCCGGTCCATGAGGAAATTTACACAAGTTTTTGAACAGTAAGAGAGAAATATCCTCTGAAATTTTTAGCGAAAAAAATGAAACCGTTTTTGAATAATCTCAAAAACTAATATTTTTGAATTTTTTTGAAGTAGGTACTGCAAAGAGTTGACGTTTGAAAAAAAAAAATGTACAAAAATTTCTCACTTCTTTAAGTAGTACACGGTTTTGAAAATTAAGAAAACAAATTGAAAAACTAAAAAAAAAATATCAAAAATTCAAATTAAAAAAAAAAATGTTTCGAACAAAAGTTTTTTTCATTGTTTCATGCAATAAAATAAAGTAAAAAATATAGCCAATCGATTTGGTCTTTTGAATGAATAAACTTTTTTTCGAAGATTTTGTTCGACAGTCCTTAATCTTCGAGTTATTTGCGATTGTCAAGTTTAATGCCCCCCTCTGTGTATGTATAGGTATATGGGTCATACTTTCAAATCCGTACCCTCTTGTACCTTGGATTCCCCGATTCGGCTCAAACTCTCATGCCTGGTTGTTTAAATCAGAAAGAGGATAAACAATTAAGCCTTATCGGCCCGACCAGTTTTGGCGCGCAATTCAAATTTTGAAAATTCAAAATCATGGATTTGTACCTATTCATTTTTTTTTTAGTATTAAAATGTAGTAGAAGAAAAAATCTTCAAAGACATATTCCCCAGTAAAAAATCCTCAACTTTTCAATAAAAATATTTTCAAATTCCGTTGGCTTAAAAAGAGACAAAAATTGATGGAGAAATAAAAAAATAAAAATTGGACTACTGGTACTTGACAGGATTTTTTTTTTTTTTTTCTTTTTTTAAGACAATGGAAGATTCTATTGCCTCTGACTCTATCTATTTATTATATTCTATGACTCGAAACGAAAATGTTATAAAAAATTTTGTTGAGGCCTAATCATTAATTCGAGATAAAGTAAATGTCATTCTGTCAAATTCATGTCACGTCCTTGGCAATAGGATCTGATCTCAATAATTTTCCAGATGACAGCATTTTTGTAGGTAGTGTAAAAGTTAATGGGGAATTCTACGTGAACTTGACCTGGGTTTGATCTCGCAATTCTCAATTTTATTGAAAGTTTTTTGGGTGATAGTATGACGCTTGAAAGCCTGAAAAAATATCCCGGTTTTCTTTAATCAATTCTTTTTTGCCTATTAGTCTCCAAACCAATCTCAAATACACCCGAACCGATTTTAATAAAAAACATACGAAAAGTTTCGGCTGTCAGAAAGTGTCCGACGTTTTTTTCTCTATCTTTCATCGTATTTTCGACTCTTATGCTAATATTGTACGTTAATACACACCCATGTTTTCGATTGTACAGGCGAACCTGGATAAGTGGAAGTTCTTGGTGCCATGATTTCAATTCCACTTATAGAGGTATTCCACTTATACAAGGTTTTACTTATCCACGTAAGAATGACGGGAGCATGAGTTTTGTGTACTGAGGTAATCCACTTATACAGCTACCACTTATCCAGGTTTTACTGTATCCAACTATCATTTCGAAAATAATACAATAATCCGTAAAATAATATAAGAAATTCAATTTTCGAAACGATAGTTTATTACAATTTGAAAAATGTGTATGTATTAACGTACAGTATCATGCATAAAAGTATAAAATACGATGGAAGATAGAGAAAAAAACCTCGGCCCACTTTGAAGTTTGGATGATAGTTTTCTATTTTGAATGCCGACAATTTTCCTATTTCTTTCATCCAAATTGGGTAGGGCGTTTTTGAAATAGGTTTGGAGGCTCACAGGCAAGAATGTGTTGATTGAAAAAAAAGGCATATTTTTTCGTATTTTCAAGAGTCATGATATCACCCAAAAAAGTTTCAACAAAATCTAAAATAGCGAAGTCAAACCCAAGTTAAGTTCACGTGATATTTCCTTGATGTACTTGGCAAATGTTTTGGCACTCCAGATGCTTGTGGAGGGATTATTTATAATATTATTTAGGTAAATCGAATCCCTTCTTTACAACCTAACTTGCTCACCTCTTATCTCATCAGTCATCAACTTTGGACCATATATGTATGCCAGTACTGTTATATGGAGAATTCGATATTCGTTTCGATTCCGTATTAAAAAAAAATCGCCATTCTATTCAAGAAAACCAAGTTGACCTTTCTCTGGCCCTGGCGTCTCCACCTACTGAACATAACTTTATACCGATACCTCAATTTTAGACCCAGTAGTAATTTAAGGGCTGAAAAACTTGTCGAAATACAAGCATTACCCTAGGAGGCTACTAAGTTAAGTTAAGTATGAACATTGAAGAAGTCTGCTACGGGGTAAGTACTGCATCATTTCCGAGTGTTTTACTGCAATTGTGTCGGCGAATTATGTCACAAGGCTCGGCTGCGAGGATTTATTGCTGTATATTGTTAGTAATTTTGCCTTATGAAGGCAAATTCTTTGTGATACTTGTTGGCAAAGTCGATAAAAGTTCCAAATAAATTTCACAATCCAGCGCCTGATTGGTTAGTACATCACATAAAACACAGTCTACAGTTGCACTATTGCAAAATGTGTATCCCATTATTTCGTATACATATACATCGCAATTTTTTAAATCTTATTTTTATTCAAATAGCATTGAATTTTTTGCACCTTATTTTTATTCAATCAAACCACTGATTTATGAAGCGATCAATGAAGGTGAAAGGATTATTATTATTTTTTTATTTTGTTTTTGAAATTGTGACTTTATTTATTCATGTTGAAACAGGGAAAGGTTCGAAATATTTCTGAACACTTGAGTTGTGCTCCGAAATATATAATCGTGCGCATAGCGTACTGTCCGATTGTGTACGTCGTTCCACGTATTAGGCCGCTACAGTTTGAAGTAGTCTCTACGATGAGAGCGAGCCGAATTTGGATTTAAAAAAAAAAAAATTGTAAAAGTTACGACAAAAATACAATTTCACCTCTTTTTTGTATACAAAATATCTTCACCTTTTTATTGTGAATAGATATAAAAAATTGGCTCAATCACATCGTACAGACTGTACTTTGAGCTGTAAAAACTTTGCGAATTTGTATTTCCAACGGGCTTTCGTGGGACGACATACGGCTCCACATTTAGGAGTACAACTCCAATATTCATAAATATATCGAATGTTTTCCTATTTCAACTATTTCATCAAGCTGATGAAATACTGAACCTACCATTTCAACTGAAAAAATCATCCTTCCACCTTTACTGATCGCTTTATAAGTCAGTATTGAAAAAAGGCGTATTTTTGAGCATTCAAAAGTGGGCTAACCCCTTATACGGGTTCCCGTTGTGGCCCACCCGCCCCTACTTTACCATATTTGAAATGCTTAAAAATTCAAATTCCATTTCTCGCGATCTGTTTATATCGACGCAATTATTGTGTTGTTAAATTATAATCCGAAAAATAACAAGATGGGAAAGACGATTTTTACGGATCAAGTTGAACACCACACACTGGGTCATCTAGCTGAACTAGCTGGATACAACTATGTCTGTTATATTTTATGTTTTATTTATATATTATTGTATTTTCCGTGACCAAATATCATTTATTACACATTCGAAACGTGACCGGAAGACCAGCTCCTCATTCAGCGGTACTGAGTGAGTTTGGCAATAAAAAAATACAGAAAAATCTTTTATTGTACCGACTTTGCTTGTCAGTCGTGTGTCAATGCGCGCAGTTGCAAAAAACGTGCAACCATATACAAGTGATTAATTGTTAATAGTTCAAGATGACAGGTGCAGTTACAGGTATGTACCTTGATTTCTTATTATGTAAATTATAATTTTCTACATATTAAGGTAATAAACAACCTGCGGGTGTAGCGATACAAATACACAAAGCACCCTTGGATAGCTGTACAATCTAATTAATACTGTATTATCCTGCCGTTTATTTCTTCTTGAGCGCGTGTTGCGGTTTCATCAGTAATTAGAGGACTCAGCAGTAATTTAATTTTTCTAATCACACAGTGCCTCGTTTTGATGAAAGTAGTTTGCAAAGTTTGGAAGAAGAATCAAATTCTCATTTACCTTATCACGATTTTAACGATCATCTGCTTCGATCGGACTATATGGTACTCATGTGTAGTATCAAGGACGAGCACAATTCTGCGCAAGCTTTCCTGTATACTGGCGATTCCATCTTTGCACGTGCTCTCTGCATCGATTTTTTTAATTTGGGAAATGAAAGTTTCAGAGTAATTATAACATTCTCAATATCGAATCAAGACCTAGATTCTTATCTCAAGTCTGTAAGGACTTGTCAAACATACAGTTTTAACCGATGTCGTATCTGTACGCGCGGTAGCATGTTCAGCCGATCGGAAGCGCAGCAGTGCGCGTTTTGGAGCGCGTCAATGCTTGCATGGAAACCCGGGCTGAAGATCATGGTTTCTTTCAGCCGTTAATAATTATTGAGAACGTCTAATGACAGGAATACATTCCGAGCGTTATTGTTGTTGGAAACAACAAAATTCCTATATAACTATGTTCGGTAGAATGATGTTATCTCTTCTATTTTACGTTAGTAACGTAAGGGCGTAAAAAATTTTTTCTTGATTTCGGTGAATTTTGCGTCCTAGATCGGTTATATCCTTTATGAATCATCGAATAAATCCTTTTTATATTATTTTAGATGACCATTTTGGAGTCAATCGCGAAATTATATCGCCGTCAGTACAGAGTGGGTGTAGCATCGTCTTAACTCGCGAGTGTTCTTCCCTCAGCATCGAAATCGTGATTACCTGAATCTAATTGCAAGTATCAAGAAGTCGAAAAAACATTCTCAAACGGTATTGAAAAGTTAAAAAATCATCGTATAGTTGGCGTTTGAGAAGCTGTGAAATAATAAAGTCAACGAACTACAATGTTGTTGATTCTAGGAATCTTGCTGCTCACGCTCGGTGTTTGAATAATCCTGACTGTCTTTTCATTGGTTGGTTAGTTTCGCTTCTCATTCCGTTGGAAAGAAAATACAGACACCCGCGAATCGGAAGCCAGGAGCCCGCGCTAGCGAAGTCACTCAGTTCTCGTAACGCGAACAATTAGTATCATCTGTAGCTAGTGGTGTTTGAAAAACGTCGATTTCTGTCTATTTCCAATCTTTTCAGTCTAAGATCTTTATTGTTCAATTCTTTTTCTTTATCCACTTGCTAAGTAAATTTTGTATCTCGCTCTCTTTACAGTTTTTTTTTTTTCACCCCTTTCGATTCATTTTCTTCGTCACGTACATTTTCAGCCTTCTCTATTTCTTCTGTTATCTCTTAACCAACCAGTCCTTTTTAGGACTAAGGAATTTTTGATTTTTTTCTGTGTAACGTTCACTAGTGAAAACTTGTGGCGTTGGATCGCTTTGTTTTACGGTAAGGTATATTTTATTTGTCGCCGCGTTGTGTGCATATATGAAACCGAATTTTCTTATGGTCCAGACTATGAAAAAGTGACAATTAATAGGGGTTATTTGAATTGCTTGGGCCAAGTATAAAGTTTTTTCCAGGATTTTCTACCTCAGAACCTCTATTATATATAATGATAAAACTTTTGAGATATTATTATTGTCACGTCCTCTGGACCTAGCGCCCCATACCCACGTAACTCGAACGATCTATAGGCAGTTAGAAACCTGTATTACCTACAACCGCATTAGTATCCCGACCAACCTTTCTTTCCTTTATCATACGTAGGGCCCGATATTATAAATTAGTACATAATAAGTAAGGGTAATGCATACAACCACTGACTACCAAGGTAACCAATATCGATAACCATAGTTTTTAAGATCATACTAGATAAGTGAATTTTAAATAATTAATAAGTTTAAAGGTGTTGGGGAACCAGGAGGACGCTATTAGACCACGCATAAACGCACACAAACACACCTTTATATATATATATATATATATATATATATATATATATATATATATATATATATATATATATATATATATATATATATATATATATATATATATATATATATATATGAGTATATCCATTACATTTCGAATGATATCTCGGCAGGGGTCAATCGATTTTGCTCAAACTTCGGAATCTTGAAGTACCCTAAAAAGTATCCCCACAAACCAAATTTGAGCCCTCTAGGTGTCATAGGTCAGGAGAAATCTTTTTTTAAGCGTCTGAAAAACACCACTTTTGGCCTATTTCAAAAAATTCAGTTCTCAAAAACTAAAAGCTCGAATCGAATTATTTGCATACGGTTTTATTCATTATACCTCTCAGTATGTAGAAAATAATATTTCAAACTCCTAGACCATTCGACCTTTTTTTATAACAAAGTTAATTAGAGGCAAAATTTCAGTACAAGGACCATTTCCAAATGGCCACCAAAAATTCAATTCTTAACCGATTTACTTCTACAATATCTCATTATTTTCTTCAATCTATGCTTTCTAAGTGGGTAAGTTTATAAAAATTATTTGCGTGCAGAGATCGGCAATATTCGCTCTCAAAGTTGTTGATTTTTCAAAAATCGCTAACTTTGACCTCCCAGTACGCATTTCTACCAACTCCAAATTGCATAAAAATTTAGGGGAACGTAATGTTTTATGTCTCGAATAATCCCTCAGAGGGATTTTCTTGGCCCGAACTTCTGTGATTTTCTACAGATTTTTAAACTTTGGTAAAATCGATAAAAATTTGGATCCTTAAATTCCATCATGAAGCTGCTTATTCCCTTTTTTTATTGCTCACTTTGCTTTTACTTTTGTATTTGGATAATACGACATAAAAATTTTGTAAATATAACGTAGGATACTCAAAAAAAAAATTTATGACTATAATTTTTCATTTTTTACTACGTTTTCTTATCATTCCTAAATATTGATATAAAATATGTTGCATGAAATAATACAATTTGATGATACTAAAAATGATGATGATGATGATAATAATAATAATAATAATAATAATAATAATAATAATAATAATAATAATAATAATAATAATAATGACTTTCAGAGTTTTGTGGGTGCCACATATAGACGTGAAAAAGCATGAGAAGAAATTAAAACGCCGATTCTCAACTGTAAAAACTATAAAAAATACTAGACAATATCACTGCTATATACCAGTTGAAGGAAATTCCTTCGAAGCTAAAGTTACGTCATTTGATAATCACTCAAAGAAAGTAAACCTTTTACTACCGGATAAAAAATAAGTTTGAAAAATTATACTCGAAAAAATAAAAGTAGTATTATCAGTGTTGCAATATTAACAGAACGTTGTATATTTTATTCAGAAACACTCTCGCTTCCTAAAATAATTTTATTGTTGTTTTGATGCAGATTAAATAATAATTAATATTTCTTTATTTGTATGTTTCCAATAAATTTGTAAAATGATTTTTTGTTCAAAAATAGTTTAAATTTAAGAAAAAATAAAAATGATTCGAAACGAAAAATTCAACTCAAATATACGTAGTAAAAAATGAAAAATTATAGTCATAAATTTTTTTTTTTGAGTATCCTACGTTATATTTACAAAATTTTTATGTCGTATTATCCAAATACAAAAGTAAAAGCAAGGTGAGCAATAAAAAAAGGGAATAAGCAGCTTCATGATTGAATTTAAGGATCCAAATTTTTATCGATTTTACCAAAGTTTAAAAATCTGTAGAAAATCACAGAAGTTCGGGCCAAGAAAATCCCTCTGAGGGATTATTCGAGACATAAAACATTACGTTCCCCTAAATTTTTATGCAATTTGGAGTTGGTAGAAATGCGTACTGGGAGGTCAAAGTTAGCGATTTTTGAAAAATCAACAACTTTGAGAGCGAATATTGCCGATCTCTGCACGCAAATAATTTTTATAAACTTACCCACTTAGAAAGCATAGATTGAAGAAAATAATGAGATATTGTAGAAGTAAATCGGTTAAGAATTGAATTTTTGGTGGCCATTTGGAAATGGTCCTTGTACTGAAATTTTGCCTCTAATTAACTTTGTTATAAAAAAAGGTCGAATGGTCTAGGAGTTTGAAATATTATTTTCTACATACTGAGAGGTATAATGAATAAAACCGTATGCAAATAATTCGATTCGAGCTTTTAGTTTTTGAGAACTGAATTTTTTGAAATAGGCCAAAAGTGGTGTTTTTCAGACGCTTAAAAAAAGATTTCTCCTGACCTATGACACCTAGAGGGCTCAAATTTGGTTTGTGGGGATACTTTTTAGGGTACTTCAAGATTCCGAAGTTTGAGCAAAATCGATTGACCCCTGCCGAGATATCATTCGAAATGTAATGGATATACTCATATATATATATATATAAACATAAGTCCCCTTGGTAAACCAACGACCATTAATATTATAATTTACATTACAACCAATACTATATTCAGTACTATAATCAATATTATAATGTCAGTATCATAACCAAAACAATATTATTAATTGATATTTTAGTTAAATTGAATTCGTATAACCAATGCTAAAGGGTCATAGACGTATTAGCATAGATGAGTTAACTAGTCAATAATATCTAAGATATTGGGGAACCTAGAGACATTACCAGTCCTCCTAGTGAACCAATGATCACCAACATTAATTTTACGAGTAAAAATTATAATCTAATTAGAGTTAATCATATTCTTCTAACAATTATTATAATACATATCTCATCAAACCAAAGCTACAAGTAGCTAACAAATAGATATATGGATATATATCCTACCACGTTAAGGGAAATAAGGAGAAAACAGGTGGTGGCCACATAGGAGCAGACAGAAACTAAAATATATATATATATATATATACATACAACAACGAGTAAGGGGCGTAAAGCGTAGAGACACTTGAGGGGGGAATCTCTTACAAGAGATGTATATATATATATCAGCTAAGACTCAGAATAAGAGGAAAACCATCTGTGGTGGAGAAGCTAACCTCCCCTAATTTACATATATGCACCAACCAAAAATCAGAAAGAAATGTAAAGGGGGGGAAAAGTGCTCCTATTAGCTGAACTAGTTTTCTCCTTACTAAAAATACAGTATTTGACCAATGAAATTTAGAGATGAAAACCCCACCCTTGGGAAAAGTTCCTATAAAAGAGGGTGCCGGAGGAATAATCACTCTCACTCATTCGTTTTTTTTTTTAGCACTCTCGACTCAAATACATTAATCATATTACCACTCTACGACCCTTTTTCTGAATATTAGTCGTACGCCGTATATTAGACGTGATAACTTAAATTCATTTCCCAGAAAAATCTAATTTCCTTGGTCGAATACACGAATATTTTAAAATCTTGAAAAGTGTAGATCACCAATTTTCAATAAATCATTCATATTATAATAAACAAGCATAGACTCATTATTTTCACCCGTAAGTAAAACTTTAACTCATCCACTTACTGACGATTTTCTTACTGAGCAAATCCTATCAACTTATTAATACACTGGAACCTCGCTATAAGGTCTCGCGATATAAGATCTTTCCCCGCCAGCTAGAGAGAGATGCACGACAACACGCTTCCCCCACTTGGGCGAGATAGTCCCCCCCCAGCGCTACTCCCGCCAGCGCTACAACACACGTGCATCAGTATCGCGAGCGTGTGTAGTGAACGTATACGCTCCCACTACTGGTTTTAGAACGCGCGCTCGCTAGTCGGAGGCGGAACTTCGGTGAGTAGTGGTGGCTCGCGCTAGAAGGATTTTTCTTGGAATTTTACACCCCTATCCCCCCGAGTCGGACCTTATAGCGAGGTTCCAGTGTATTCCAAACCTTCAAGCCTTCAGCCTTGACACCTAGAGACAATATCTCTGGTCACGGGGTAAAAATCCAGGAGAATATCCTAGATTTGACCTTAAGTTGTCACCTGAAGTGTACTAACATATTCCTTTCCTTTTCCTGACAACACCCTTCGCTAATGCCTAGAAAATCATCGGTAACTGGAGGTAGAGTAAATAAACCCAAGAAAATTGGTCTACCCATAGAGATCAGAACAACCCTAAATCAACTCCTCACCGGGTTGGAAAAATCGTCTCAAATATTAACCGAATTAATTCAATTCACTAAAAAATCTTTCCCCACATTATCAACCGATACTAAAACAGACGGAGATCCTATTATATTCGTTCCGGAATCCTTATCATTATCCCAGTCCGGAGTTTCACGAATAAGTACTGAACTACCACCACTTATAAGTCCACATACCTTAACCTTAACACTAACCCCTCAGATCCTTCCTTCAGACCCAAATTCACCTCCTCAAACCATCCAAGCTCCCCTCGGAACGATCAACCTTCCTATTAAATCTACCATCATAAACAAAAATCATCTCCAAGCACAGCCCGCTACGCCCTTAACACCGTTCAACCACCCGTTTGACTCTGCTCCCGAAGAACAAGATCCTCTCTTTCTCCATCCTTATCTACCCTTTTCTAGACAAGAGAATCCAGATTCAAATCCTATATCTCTTATAAATTACCAAGAACCATCCGACGCGAAGTTTTCTCCAATTATTCCTGAACAGTCACCCCTTGAAGACATAGATTATTATTTGGAGATTGCCAAATCAATTCTAGACCCTAATTACGCATTGCCTATACTTACTGACGATATCCTGACGGACCCGGATCATTGGGAGCAGCAGCAACAGCAACAGGAACAGCAACAACAACCAACACCCTCAACGGAATAAATCTGGATACACAAGGTAAACAAAAGTAATTCTATTTAATTAAATTTTCCTACTATACCAACTGTTTTTCCCGATTAAGAACTTTCTCTCATACTCCCCGTATCCCGATACAAATGTATTCAAAAGGGAGTCTACTTTACCGGTAACGTGCGAAGTAAAGTCTTTTCACACTGGGTGGCAGGTATAACGAGAGTCCCGAATTCCCTAGCTCGCGTTATATACGTATATGCATATATTTTATTTCCCCGGTTTAATAAAAGATTGACTCGTTGGGACGTTACATTATTCTATCTTCAGATTATGAAAAAAAAAAAATTCTGTTAAAATTCTGTAAAAACAGAATTTCCAAACGGACACATAAATCTAGGTAATGAACTTTGAAAAAAACAAAAAGTCCCAAAAATACAAAAATGGCATGCTTGATAAAAAAAAATCGAAGAAACGCCTTTTTTATACCTCAAAGCTCAAACACGTAAAAAATAATGATAATAATGAACGGCGAGGGGGGGGGGGTCAGGTCAGTACCTTAAAAACACTTCAAACAATAGAATGTGGCATCAAGATTTTTTTAAATCGGTAAATGGTTGTCGAGTTGTGATGTTTACGGTTTTCAAAAGTAGTGATTCGAGAAAAACGCATTTGAAGTCTTTGAATCCCTCACATTGCTTTGAATATCCATCTGTAATTTTCACATGTTATTCTATACTTAAAATGAGTCAGCCCGTATTTTACGATATTTCAATATAATGATTTTTTAAATATTTCACCAGCTAGTTCAAGTTTTGAGTTCATTCACAATATCATTTCTTTACCTGCATAAATCGCATCAAAAAATTCAATTGAAGTAAGCTTGTTCAGTTTGAATTGTACTACACGAAAAACATTACTTTGGAATTCTCGTTACCCTCTAAGAATGTACCTGTAAGAGTCACCCTGTATATACATATATATGGGGTAGTCCATGCCGTTTCGACCAACCCATGACGCCGACCCTCTCCGATTTTGGAATAAATTTTTTATACGATTTGCCCGTCTTCAAAATGCAACGTCAATTTTTTCAGATTTTTATTATTTTTGGTTATTTTTTTAAAAACTTCCAAAGACGAAAAAAAACGCCATGTTTTAAAAATCTGAAAAAATTCAATAAAATTCTACGAAATAAGATAATTCTTTCCAAATTAATTTTTTAGTGGTGTTCTCGAGGGGGCACCCGGGACGGGACTAAGCCAAGGGAAAAAGTCCAAGTCGGATGCTGTCTTTTTTTTCCAGACGTCAATTTTTGTGCCTAAAATAATACCGCATAGTTGCAAATGAAATTAATTTTTTTTTTTTTTTTTTGTTTTTCTATTTTTTTTTCACTTTTTGAACATTTTTTTCTGAATGAACGTAAAGAAAAAAGGATTTTATTTTCAACTATGCGGTACTATTTTGGGCACAAAAATTGACGTCTGGAAAAAATAAGACGGTATCCGACTTGGACTTTTTTCCTTGGCTTAGTCCTGCCCCGGGTGTCCCCTCGAGAACACTACTATAAAATTAATATGGAAAAAATTATTTTATTTTGTAGAATTTTATTGAATTTTTTCAGATTTTTAAAATATGGCGTTTTTTTTTGATTTTGGAAATTTTTAAAAAAATAACCAAAAATAATAAAAATCTGAAAAAAATTTACGTTGCATTTTTAAGACCGGCAAATCATATAAAAAATTTATTTCAAAATCGGAGGGGGTCGGGGTCATGGGTTGGTCGAAACGGCATGGACTACCCCATATGCATAAGTATATGGCACGCCGTTTTGCTATTTAATACCAACGGTTGCCACTTCGAAAATAAATTGGAAAAGCTGATTAAAAATGATACAAGCATTGTGTCAATAGAATTTATTTGAAGCTACGCTTCAAAAGAATTCATTAAACTTATGTTACAACATAATTTTAATTCAAAATGTACGTAGAGAGATGGGCACAAAGTCGAATTATTTTTATGTTGTAAGATAATTTGAATTCATTTCTATTAAGTCATAAGATAATAATAATGCATTTCGTTGAAGGTAGACCATCAAAATAAATGCACGAATCGAAAGAAAGCAAGCTTCATAATAATTCTGTGAATTAAAATTATAGTACCACATAAAATGAATTCATGCGTTATAATTACGTGAGGAATCATTTAAATTTTTTGAATTGAAATTAGGCTTGGACAAAATAAAAATTTAGAATTTCAACGATGGACTACAGTCATTTTAATTGCAGATAAATTGTTGACTATCCAATCGGATGAATTTTTATGATATCGCAAGATAATTTTAATTCCCAATTCAAATTATGTAGATAATTTGAATTCCCGAATTCATATTATGTACATAATTTCAATTTCCGAATTTGCATTATGTACATGATGCGA
The DNA here is from genome assembly GCA_949628255.1 of Macrophya alboannulata. Lineage (NCBI taxonomy): Eukaryota > Metazoa > Arthropoda > Insecta > Hymenoptera > Tenthredinidae > Macrophya > Macrophya alboannulata. The sequence continues at coordinate 27,021,058 of OX451206.1, read as the reverse complement.
ATTCCGGAATTCACATTATGTACATAATGCGAATTCGAGAATTAAAATTATGTACATAATTTTAATTCCGGAATTCAAATTATCTACATAATTTTAATTCCCGAATTCAAATTATGTACAGGGTGTACCGAAAAGTTTGGTCACCGCTTCACCGGGTGATTCTTCAGCTCGAGATCGGTGAAGATCTATCAAAACTTGTAGCCGCAAAATTGACCTTGATCTTCAAGATCAAGGTCAAAATTTTTACTGCCTTAAAAAATCTTACTAATTCAGAGGATAAAAAGTCCCCGAGGAACCATAGGTCCAGATCGATTCCTTCCCATCAAAAAAGATTCCGGAAGATAAAAGAAATTCAGTTTAATCATAACAACGGAAATTCCAATCGGTTGTCGACCACAAGACTTCAGTCTCGTCTTAAATTTCTTTTTATAGTATTTTTAATTTTTTTGAAAATTTTGTGTATTTTTTTTGTTTAATTTTCTCAATTTTTTTGAGTTTTTTCACATTTTCTTGAATTTTCTTGAATTTTCTTCGATTTTTTGGAAGTTTTTTGAAGTTTTCTAAGGATTTGTGGACTAGGCTGGTCATCAAGCGCGACTGCTAAACCCGATTGATCATGATGGTTCGATCTTATAAGTCTCGCGCTATCAATGCCGTAACCTGCAGTGAAGATTAAGCGCAAGACGCAAATGTAAAACATCTAAAAAGAATTCAAAAAAGTTCAAATTTTGTTTTTCATAATCCTAAGACTTCAAAAGACTTTGAAAATCTTCAAAAAAATTCGAAAAAAATCAATGAAAATTCAAGAAAATTCGAGAGAATGTTAGAAAACTTAAAAAAAAAGGAAAAATTTGAAAAAAAAATCAAAAAAATTTCAAACAAATTAAAAATATCATGAAAAGAAATTTAAGCCGAGACCAGTCTTGTAATCGACAATCGATTGGAATTTCTGTGGTTATAATTACACCGAATTTCTTTTATCTTCCGAAGTCTTTTTTGATGGCAAGGAATCGATCTAGACCTATGCGGTTCCTCGGGGACTTTTTATCCTCTGAATTAGTAGGATTTTTTAAGACAATAAAATTTTTGACCTTGATTTCGAAGGCCAAGGTCAGTTTTGCGGCTACAAGTTTTGATAGATCTTCACCGATCTCGAGCTGGAGAATCAGCCGGTGAAGCGGTGACCAAACTTTTCGGTACACCCTGTACATAATGCGAATTCCGAATTCGCATCATGTACATAATTTGAATTCTCCATACTTCTTCAGTGTGAAGGCTTTTGAGGTATACTCGTCTAGGGACAACAAACAGCGCCGAGACCAGACTTCGAATGAAGCAGAAAAAGATTTTCAAAGTTTCTTCATAAAAGTGTTGAATTCAATAAATATTATTGATTAGTTTTGTAAGCAACGATTTAGTGATTATCTGTGTATTAATACATCTATTATACCCTGTCGGCTGCATAACTGTACACTTGGCGAGGTTGATTCTGGGCTGGAAGTGCAAAATCAGAAGAGTTACCATGCAGGCTGGTACTTACTAGGCAATAGTGAGACGGCACGAGCCGTCTGCTGAGTTTCAAAAAGAGTGACAGGTAACCTAAACTCGAAACGTTACCAAGTGACTCGGTGTTTGTGATTACCCCAGAAATTATGTAATCATCGAAGTTGATACCACCTCGTGCTGGTTTCGCGGCCGTCTTTAGGGTAGCGCGGTGACTGTCTCACTACTTGCCTAGTAACTACCAGCCTGGTAACTTTTCTGATTTTGCACTTCCGTCCCAGAATCAACCTCGCCAAGTGTACATAATGCGAATTCGAGAATTAAAATTATGTACATAATGGAAATTCGGGAATGAAAATTATGTACATAATGCGAATTCGGGGATTAAAATTATGTACATAATTTGAATTCAGGAAGTAAAATTATGTACATAATGCGAATTCGGAATTGAAATTATGTACATAATGCGAATTCGGGGATTAAAATTATGTACATAATGCGAATTCGGGAATTTCTTTTATGTTATAAGATAAAATGAAATGGAGAATTAATTTTATGTCTAGAGATAATTTAAATTCCATTCGTCACATATACTTCATAATAATTCAATGAATTACAATTATGTCTAGGCGTAATAAAAATGTATTTCCACGAAGGTAATTTTTTTGACGCTCAATTTTTATGACTACATTAAATAGCAAAACGGCGTGCCATATAAGTATGTATCTCGCGTTTGGGATCGAATTTGGCCGTAACATTTTTACCAGATAGTCTTGACACTATTTCTAATAAAATTATGTAAAAGAAAAAATCGATTTTTTTCGAAAAAAAATTCAAATAACCCCGTAATAAACTGCAATGGTATTCGACTAGGACATCGTTTTTTTATGCTAGCCTAGGTTACAATAAAAATATAAGGGGTGGCTGGCGAAATTATTCAAAGTTCGTGGAACTGTATAAAATTTTGTTTAGATTCAGTGAAAATGTGCACAATCTCTAATTACATTTTTTTGATGAACTGTATTATGCAATTCATTGGACAGTCAAACAGTCTTATCCTAATTGTTTCGGTATAATTTCTTAATAGATCACGCGTGTGATACTTGCTTCGGTCATATGCGTTTGTTCATTATTCGCGTGATACCCTCCTTATTCCAATGAATATATTTGTCTTCGGAATATACCTAGAAGGAAGAAATACCCGGAAAAGCGGAAAATACCACACGGTACGTCTACGGTGGATTTCAGTACCACTAAGATAGTACGTCGGTCCACCTTTTTCGGTGTTCCACGCGCTCGTCGACGGGATGCCGAGGAGCCGCGCGAGTCGACGAACACGGGCGCGTAGATGTTTATAGGCCTCACGAAAATCACGAAGCTAATGAGACTATCGTCGAGGAGTCACGGATGCATCGTGAGATGTTAACTCTTGCTTCTGAGACGAATACGCCGTTGAAAGAAATTTTTGACGCAGTGTGCAGAAGGTTTATTTTCTATTCCATGGATAATCTAATGTAATCGAGCAATCGCTTAATCTAGTATCTTAACGATAAGCCTGTGCGAAAACCTCTTAACGGGCTTGGCATCACTAAAGGGCCGCCCAACAAATTACACGTTGTATACACTTTCATGATTTCCAATCAAACTCAAACTTTTTCTACAAATAATACATGGTAAAAAACTTACCTACACGGAAAAAAAAGTAAACTTGAACCAAGAAAGTGATTAGGAAAATCGAAATTATCCATGACGAAGTATTTTCTTGAACCAAGGAATTTTCATAATTCAAGAAAATTTTTTACTTTGTCAGGAATGATTTCGATCTTCCTAACTATTTTCTTGAATCAAGAATAGTTATCTCCAGCGAAAACAAATTTTTTTTTCTGTGTAGATTTTTTTCAGATTCTTCTGCGCACTCCATACTTCACAGTGTCTTTTCATACTTTGATCGTTCTTTTTTCAAAATTTTATATATCATTTGATTCATTAACACAATAACGCATTTCAAAAAACGATAAAAGTATAAAATTACGCCGTGAAGTATTGAGCCTGCAGAAAAATGTGAAAATTAATCTAGGTAGGGTTTTCATCATGCACTATTTGCAGAAAAAGTTTGAGTTAAATCGGAAATCATGAGACTGAATCGTGTCGGGAATTTGTGGAAAGACCATACATCTGAGTTCTGATTCCCTTGTAGAAACCCTCTGATCGCACGAAAACTTTCTTTCCCAAAAATGAGGAGTGCGATGCAACGAGCGCGTGCGAAAGTGAGGCCAATTATTCCGGAGAGTTTGCGCGACCTGGCGAATGTCTTGGACACGTACGCCCCAACGGAAGCGGTTTACCGTGGCCTAGTCGAGGGCGATGACGGGTCAGTAGCCCTGATTTTTGCCAGCAATCAAATGTTCGAAGCTCTCGGAGCTTCAACCGAGATCTACGTTGACGGCACATTCAAGGTAATACTTAACAGAATGAAATATCCGCACTCAATATTTAGTGGTTGAAAATTCTTGCACGTCACGCTACGAAGACCCTTAGAGCGGAATCATCTCTGTACGCCGATTTATTGATTTAAATTGAAAATTTGTAATTCATACGATCTCCGGGGTTGCATGCAAGTTTGAAAAGCACTATACAGGGTGTATCACCTCAAGTGTCGAGACGCAATTAATTCGACGCTCACAGAAACGGTTCGGATTGTTGGCCTGCTCTATCATTACCTATACCAACGAATTATATCTTCTATTCTTGTAAGAAACATGTAATTCTTGTAAGGTACATGAAATTCTTCTAGTTGTTGATTGGCTGAAGCGGAGCAGCTTCGCCTCGAATAAGTCCCTCTGATTCTGGGCACTTAAGGTGTGTACAACCACGTTTTGCGCAAGGAATCGCCCTCCCTGAGAATTGTACAGAACTCAGACAGATAGTGTGCAATATTATAATCCGTGATAACTGTTTTCAGGTTGCGCCATACCATCCGCCGATTTGCCAGCTGTATACGATACATATACGCGTCATGGATACCGTATGAACCATTATCATTTTTAATATCCCCCAATAATATATCAAACTTTAAAATTAACATGAACTAACTTATCATACTTCTCAGGGGATTGCAGCTGTGTACGTATTGTGCAGTGCACGTACTAGGGCCATATATAGTGCGATATTTTCTAAAATATGTGACTTGGCACCCGGTCTCGCAGATAATTTGATATTTATTATGGGTGACTACGAGCGCGCAGCCAATATTTCCAAGAGCTAGCCTTCATGGCTGCTGGTTTCATTTCAATCAAGTAAATATACAGTAATATTATACGCTCTCCTTCATGCAGATGTGAGGTTTACTACAATATCCCACATTCTTGGATGCTTTTTCTTACTATCAGGCTCTTGCAAGGCGATGGAGGCGTCTAGGGCTGTCAGGGCTTCGGACGTCCATTTGAGCAATGGCGATGGCACTTCCTCTGGCACCATCGGAACAGTTTGACGAGGGGTTGGGCATATTAAATGTCTTGGCGGATGCAATTGCGGAAGACCATCCGACAATTCTGCAGTTTATGCGTTACCTCAGAACGCAATGGAGCCCTCTGGCACAGGTCGTCAGCGTCCACGGGTGCCCATCTCGCACCAATAACTTGGTAGAATCGTTTCATAATGAAGCGAAGAGAAAACTCGGTGGGCTACATCCAAACATTTGGAAATTTATCGGTACGATGACTTCGTTTCCACATATTAACAATATCAGTGTCAGTATAAAGCTTTTTTGACGTGTCTCATTTCCAAATACCCAGAACATTTGTTGGATCTGATTGTGAATCAAGGCATCGATCTGGATCGCCTGCCAAATGGAGTACGGGCTAGACGAGCCCGTACAATTAAAAATATGGCGAGAGATACCTTGATCCGAGATGCCCAACATGACCTCAGCGTCGGCAGGTAATGTAATCGAAAAATTTGAGGATCACTAACTTTCAAAGTTTCGACCATTATAACGTCTACATCCTATTATTTGAGAATGAGTACGGATATTATACGTGTTCACAATCTGATCTGATCGCGAGTTTTTCAGCGTTGTCAAGAATTAGTATATTCGGCATTGCAATAGATCCACCATATAGTTGCAACAGCATTATAAGTACAGACAATAGTCCAACCCTATGTTCCTTATTTTCTGATGAATACCCATGTGTAGAAACCTCATGCAGCCGCTATTTTTTCGACGGAGCATCACAGTCGTAGCGCTAGTTAGGAGCTTTTTTTTTTAAATTTCAACTTCCCCTCCGATTATTAAATTCACGATAGACTCACCTCACTGTCACATTCGCGACCTGCTAACCGTTATTGAGTCCTAATACGCCCGTTGTAATATAAAGCATGCAATGATTGGCTCAGTTTCTTTAGCACGTTACATTCGTTTCTGATTGATAACATTCAATATGACATGAAATATAACTTGTACATGTGCTCTGAAGGTACACGTTGAGAGAATTCTTGGACCGCTGCGTAACTAGAACGGCAGGCTTCTATGTTGGAAGGGATAACGTGCCAGAAGAAGGTTCGTAGCATAATCAGTGTTGGGAGTCATCGATTATTTTTGTAATTTAATTACCCATGTCATCACCCATTATTTTTGTAATGTGTAACAGAACTGATTTTAATTACCAAGTAACGTGTAATTGGACTTATTTTAATTACTCATTACACCCATATTACCTTACGTTGTGATGAAAAGCTTCGAAATTAAAATAAATTTACCGACACATTACGATTATAATGGGTAATTGGAATAGATTTTATTACAATTTTTGCAACACTAAATAATTCCGAATGTCGTGTCAAACATGTCGACGTTCTTTACTAACAAGTTCCTTGTCACACACCATAGCGGAAGTACCAGACGATGTTGAATTGGTCCAGCCTGGAGAGTTGGTTGCTGGAGATCCCAGAGCTAATGAACCAGGTATGATTATCTGTATCGTACTGGGATTTCAACATTTTTCTTCAATTGAAAACAATTACTTGTCGCATACTAATTTTTGGCATAAAGTACCTCAAATGATATCTTTTCGTAGCCCGCCATGCCCGCAGACGTGCTGGACGTGTGGTTCACCCAAGAAATAGGGTTGGTGCTGAGCCTGCCCGATTAAACGTGGAGGAGGCGAACGCGCTGCCGGTAGCGGGCCCCATTGATTTAGCGCAGGCGAATACTGGCGACCAAGACGGTCGTGAGGCCCTGCCAAGAATTCCGGATGCTCCTGATGGAGCCGAAATAGCGGAAGAATTAGCTGCAGTCTATGCAGTTGATGATGGTAAATCCTCAAGTCACCGTATTCTTCTGCACAAGTTGTGCCACTAAAGAGTTGATAGCTATCCTAGTTCATTTATGTTGTCTGATGGAACCGCGATAAATGTGTTACTCCAATATGCGATTCGTCACAAAATATAAAATACATATAATTGCTTGTATGCAACATCAAGTTTAGCATATTTCTTTCCGCGGTTGAATAATAATTTGAAGGTTGATTTAGTTCAGTGGACCCACGTATCTCACTTTGCACCACTATATGCTTGCCGCTCATTGAAAGTTACAGCCATGTAATTCAAATTGTATAAACTGCAGATGATAAAGACATCTACCATTTACCGGAAGATGATTTCGAGGTGTTTCCGCTACCTGAGGAACCAGTGCCGTTCCATCGGGTGGAGCCAATACCGGACGCAGAAAGGGTCGCGGAAGGACGCCCTGCAGGCACATGTTGTATTTGCTGCGCCGGTTGCACTGAGCAGATCGCCCACCCCAGCCGATGTCCAATGTGTCGGACGGAGTTTACCGCAGTCCTGCGCGTGGTGGACATTTAAAGCTAATGCTTGGGCCGCTTCAACATATAAATCCTGTCTTAGGAATTAAAAACAGCAATAAAACCTGAAATATAACCTTATAATTGATTGTGAGTTTTATTAATTCGTTATGTATGTTTGAATTCATTTCATCCTATCATAACAATTCAACTACAACAATAAGTTCTTTAGTAAATCATTTCTTCTGAAAATCGTAGATATATTTCCAGATTTTGAATTCGTGAACTTGAACGATTATTTTACATTTCCAAATCTGCGAATTTGTTTCAAGTACAATACAAAAACTAAATAATATATGACATCGCATTCACTTGTTCAGTAGTAAGCGATTACGTGTGCAATAATGTCGCATGTTTTCACTTCCATACCAAAAAGTTCCACTGCACGTTGTATACGTTAAATTTTCTTGGTCCCGGCAGTTTCTGTTAAAAAACTGTGGCAAATGTTTCACTTGTATGTACTGTGACGTGAACTATCTACGGGGAGGAAAAGACCCTGGTCCAACACAATTCAGCGCGGTATCGTGAGAAAATAGAATTCACGAGAAAACTTATGCTGGGCGCCAGACGCGATTGCGTCGATTAATTAACAAAATACGATACGATAACTATTATTTAATTGAACTACACTATTATTTAATTGAACAAAACTCGATACGTGTTGCGATATTTGATGCGATATATGGATGCGATATGCGGTGAGGCAGCTGCTTCGGGAATCCAAGCGAGAGTAGACGGAGCAATTAGCGTAGCTCACTTATATAGCCTACTTTATCCTTTGCTCTGGTCATCCTTCCTAGCGAAAATAGGTCACGTGATGTGTGAGGTGATTTCGTGCTTCATATCTCGATGATGATTGGTCGTCATATTTTGACAAATTCACCGCATTGTCGTTCGGTGGTGTGATGCCCAGGAGGTACCTGTTGTGCCTTGTCCGTGCGTCGTACCCCTCTTCCTACCGCCGTCCTTTAAACTTCCCCTGACGCTGGATTAACACGTAATCTCGCTCGCCAGACTATTTTTCGATACTCCAAAGGCCTTACAGCATTGGTCAATCCAATGGAAATATACGAGACAATAGTACCGTGCTGGGCACACAAGGAGCCTCGCTCACGATAAGAAGCTTGCCGGTCGGAACGCTGTACCGAGGGTTTTCTTGACCAACCACGGCCGCGATAACGGTCTCCAAGAAAGTAGATGATTACGGATCTAATTCGGCTCCAGGCTGATGAGTTGAAGAACCGGGAGGCTGTAAAGTGCGCTTTCGCGCGGCCCTATACGCCAATTCTCCGGCATTTAGATAAAGTAGACGGAACTCTGTTGGTTGACGGGAGGATTTTTTAGTACTTCTCTTACATCCCTATACGCCGTCGATACCAATGTAGAGGCAGGCAGATCCTCGTGGACGATAGTAGGCGCTGACCTCGACGCTTTCAGGGCGAATCGAAGGTTTGCACGCCGTTTTTGTTTCGTGAATTTCAGATACGGTAGGGTTCAGGCCAGGATGACTGATGCATTGTTTGCGGGAGGACCCACGGTGGTAGATCAGATGGCGTATCGAGCTCGTTTTTACATAATTAACAAAAATGCAAATGAAAATTAGCCTTATTCTAATTTCTTCCTAATCCTTAATTATTTTCCTGGAGTATCTCCCTAGGCGCCACCTCACCGACTTCTCGATAGTTTCGCCCTTGTAGCGGGGTTAGACTTATACCACGTCACAGTACATAATTCGGTTATACAGATTTTATACGTAATTTATTCCAGTCCCTATAGCGCTCTGTGTTTTCAACTTCCCGCTATGGAAATGGGAAATTTTCAAATAAAAGGGAAGTTATTGGTTTCGGTCTGATTTTCGAAAATCACGTTTTCAACAGATCCCAACGTTTTGGGGTCCTAGGAAGCTATTCTGGCCATTTTTGGATGGACTTCCGTATTTGTGTGTGTGTGTGTGTGTAAACAAATTTTTGTCGTACGACATCTTTAGAACGAATCGACCGATTGAAAGTGTTCTTACGTCGATCGAGAGGGATCAAGACTTAGATCTGATAAGATTATGGAGTCGATCGGTCAAGTAGTTTCGCAGTTATTCGAAAAATGAAAACTGAGAAAATTTTTTGTTTCATGTTTTTAGCGCATAACTCCTAAACCGTTCGTGCGATTAGTCTCAAAACTTAATCAGATTTAAGACTTGAATAGCCCTTTCAGTTGCCGTAAAATTCATCAAGATCGAACGATTTATAGTTCAAAAGATATTGCACGACAAATCTTTCTTTTTTTGTCGTACGATACCTTTGGATCGAATTGACCGATTTGAATGAATCTTGCGATATCTAACCATAGGAAAGAAGAGTAGGAGAATAGTTCAACATTGAACCTTTCACCTGGCCATTTGGATATGAAAAATAGTAAAAAGTGTCAAGATAATCGTCAGTTCGACTGGACGTATTCGAAACGTATGTATGCCCTTCAATCTTCGTTTGCTTAAATTCAAGCTTACCACATGCTCGTACCGTGCAGATATGTACTCGTTCAATATATTCAGTGGTTGGGTTTAATCGACGAAGATTGAGAAAACGTATGTAAAGACTTGCTAACACTACTATCTCACCCATCTTTATACTATAGAATATGCTAATCAATTTTATTTACAAATGATCGCGCAGAATGTCTTCTGCAAGCAAAGATTCTGTACGAACGATTCTGTAGGAAATATTCTGTCGGAACGATTCTGTAGGAATGATTCTGTAGGAACGATCCTGTGGGACAGATTTTGCAGAAACAATAGTCCTGTAGGAAAGATTCTGTAGGAACGATTCTGTAGGAAAGATTTTGCAGGAGCGATATTTCTGTAGGAAAGATTGTGTGGGAACGATAGTTCTGTAGGGGAGATTCTGTAGGAACGATTCTGTAGGAGAGATTGTGTAGGACATTCCATGTGGGACTTTTTGCTCTGTGAAAATTATTTCTGTAGGATCGGTCCCGGTCACCTTCTGTAGGATCGCTCACTGCAGAATTCAAATTCTGTAGGAAATGTTCTTCAGGAAAACTTTGGCTCTGCAAGAATTATTTCTGTAGGATCGGTCCTGGATGCCTTCTGTAGGAAAACTCAATGTGGAACTTTAATTCTGTAGGACTACTTTATGTAGGATGATTTATCTGTAGAAAAAATTCTGTAGGAACGTTTCTGTAGGACTTTCACTATGTAGGACTTATTTCTGTAGGATCGGTCTCTTTCGGAACTACCCCTAAAATTCACGGAATCGAAATCCTTTTCGGGCGGAAATATTCGGCGATTTATGTGCTCCCCAGATATCGTGACTCTGATTTTTGAGCTGCAACCGCGGCTGATTCACCCCGAGAAACGTGATTTTCTCCGAGAGAGAACTACCCGTAAAATTCACAAAGCTGCACAAAAAAAATCAATATTTACCCACGTTCCACGACTTACTCGAAAGTAGATGAGTTGTGAAGTGAACTCTATTTTAGGGAGGAAAAAGACCTTTAGACGTTTAGACGCTATTGCGTCACTTGTTAGATAAATTCGATACGATAATTAAGAAAAACATGAAACATAGGAGATAACGACGATCGATAACTCAACTAGCTCAGTTTTTATCGACAACTTAAAGTACAGGGGCAGGATACACCATCAAGAAATCATAATTTTTTTCAATGTGCCCTTCAGGCCATATAGTCTGTTAAAACAATAAAAATTGCACAGGCGATAAAGAAGCTAAAGCAGCAAATTGTTACGATAGAAATTTAGCAAACAAAATAGATTCCACGCAGTCCTTAGTAATAATACCAGCAGCAAGCATGCGTCAGAGGTGGCTCAATACAAGGCAAATTGACTAAACTCAAGTCTTGGTATCACAGGGCGATACTTCGTACCCAAAAGCAAAATTAAATCATAACGCAGCTTACGGTGACATAAGAAATCTTTACTAATGAAAATCAATAAAAAACGATACAAGCTTTTCTAATTAATTTTCATCGATATGCTATGACTTATAATAATGAAATCTCCACACTATACTAAAGATAGGGGACCATGGTCAGTCGAGATACAAGAATTAGTTAATTTAGCGATACACAATAATACTGAATTAAGGATGGTAAACATACTAAAGCAGAGTAAATACACTGAATCCAAAATAATATAAAAGATTGAACGCACGACAGTGATTTTACTCAATAAAATCGAATTTAAACATGCAAAAATTATAATATCAGATATAAAATCAACTCTAACACGGCAACTGTCGCTCGGGATACTCCAGGACAAGGTTCTTACCAAAGCATGCAGAATACATTACACCATATTAGAAGATGAACAGGAAATAGAATAAGATACAGATAGCAAAAATAAAACGAGCTAGAAAGTCTACGTAACTCAGTCAGGCACGAGATTGCTTGTAAAACTAACGAAAGCCGAGCTTCTCAGCTTACAAACAAATTGAACGACAATAAGATAACTCAAGCAACTCCGTGACTTCACAAAACATCGAGACCTTATACCTTATAGATGAATTCTTTTTACACAAAACAATATTTCTCTATAATTTCTCTAATTACACAATTTAAGATAAACTCGATATTTGGTACGATACTCGATACGTTGGCGATAAGTTGCGGCATGAGTGCGGACAAGCAGGCCGAGCAGCTCGTATCATCCCTTTATATAGGTGATTCCTTGCTTTTCGAACAATCTGACTAGCGAGTGGTAACGTGTAGACGAGAGAGATGAATCCGTGTTTCGATTCTCTACGATAATTGGTTCGTCAGGTCTCGGTAGTTTTGCCATACGTAAATTTGTTGGGGCGATGCACAGGAAGTATCCGCCATGCTTCGTCCGTCGCCTTTTTCCCCTCTACCTGCCGCCTTCCTTTAAATTTCTGATGGCGCTGAGCTTACTCGAAACCTTAGCTAAGTAACGATTTCCAACGGCCTTACATCATTTGTCAATCCATCGGAAAGTCATCACGATAGCTGGATGCACAATGTGCCTCGCTCACAATAGAAAATCTGCAGGCTGGAACGCTGAACTGGGGGTTTTCTTGACCAGCCACGGCCGCGATAACGGTTCCAAAGAAAGTAGATGACGCTAGATCTAATTCGGCTCCAGACCGATGAGTCAGAAAACGGGAGGCTGTAAAGTGCGCTTCTCGGGCTGCCCTGTACGCCGCTCTCCAGCATATAGATGGTGAGTTGACGGAAGGATCGTCGGACGACGGGAGGATTTTCTTCGTGCTTCTCGCACATCCCTGTATGCCGTCTATCCGAGCATAGGGGCAGGCAGATCCTCCTGGCCGAGAGAAGACGCTATTCATTGACGCTTTCCTGGCGATTCGAAGATTGGCACGCCGTGGCTTTACGTAGGTCACCTGATCGGGAAGCTGTAGCACCAGCAAAAGTCGCCCTCTTCACGCAGACGTGGGTTAGGTGAAATATTTCTGAAATTATTTTTCAGGAATATTTTTATGACATTGGCTTCAGAATTTCTCTCATTTTTCAAAAAACTCTGTTAAATGCATTTTCATTCGTGTGGCGCACAGCTATTTCTCTGTACCAAATTTACTTGCTGGTTGGAAAAAATGTGGCTTCTGAGTTTTGCCGCCCTAGGCTATAGCCTACTCAGCCTGGTGGCAATTCCGCCCCTGTCAGTAGCATGTGTAGCAAATGTTTGGAAGTTCCTCGGGGAAATCCTTCGGCCATAGAGTTCTTGTTGTGTATCGAGACCATTGTTATATAAATTACGGAAAAATGACAGAAAAATACCAAGAATTAGTTGAATATAATTTTTCCTACATCCTTAAACCATTGTCTGGAGTATACCTTTCGCCACAATTCATCGCCTCATACTTGAGATTTGCCCTTGTGACTGGGATTATTCTAATACCACGCCACAAAGCATATCTATCTATATTAGGACACTGAATTAAATGATTGTGATTCACGTGCTTTACATGTGGAACTTTAGCTAGACCGAATAAGTTTATATAAAACTTCTCACAGTGAAAAATACATTTTCAAGAATCACTATTGAAAATGTTATATGTATAATAGACAGAATAAAAAAAACATTTTTTTTTTTATTCAAAAGTGATATCGAAAATATTGTTCCACATGACGAAAAAAATGCTGCCAAAGTGTGAGCTCTTAATATTAATATTAACAGATGAGATGCATCATCGCGATTTTCTATTTCCCATTTAAATAACATGGGAAATTTTTTTGTTGACTTTGGAATTTTATAACTTGTCAACGGATTAGTATACTAATAAGACCAGAACATATTTCGGTAGGGAATCAAAAGCTCTACAAAAAAGGTCTGTTAGTCTTTTTCAATGAATCGTCTTAAAGTTAGTCATGGTTAATTACCATTAATAACCTGCAATAACCAAGTTGGAAATGGCTAGATTTAGCGAAAAAGACCAAGAGACCTTTTTTGTGGAGCGTTTAATTTTGAACAAGAGTGGCTTTGTAGAATTTTTGTGCGTAGATTAGTACTTGTGATATGAAAATCGAAGTGCGCCACAAGAACATTTCCCATGTTATTCAAATGGGAAATAAAAAATCGCGAAGATGCACCTCTTGATATTAATATAAAGAGCTAAAGCTTTGACCCCATTTTTTGTTTTCATGTGGAACAATATTTTCGATATCTTCGATATCATTCTCTGTAACTTTGTGAAAGTAATTTTTCGACCCATGTTATTAGGAGCTTTCTTGTTCATTTTCATATGAAAAAATAAGTTCCAAGAATAATAATTGGAATTTTAATTATTTTCGAAATCCAACTTTTGCTGTGATGAAATCTCCATCATTAAACAGCGCTCAAAAATTTGTTATATTTTTCTAGAATTTGCTGAATTTTTTCAGATTTTAGAAAATGGGCCTTCTCGAAATAGCAATATCTTCAAAACGCATCAGTGAAAAAATTTTTTCAAAATTACGGGTTTGTTTTTCGACCAGTCCTTTCGGAGAAAAAAAAATTGGAGTAAATCAGAGACATCAATTGTCTATCTTGATCGAAACTTCGTGGAATGTCCCTGTAATAGGCGGAACTTCTACACGTGCAGGCAAAAAAACACCCGAGCAGTTCCGTATCGTCCCATTTCGGTACCTCTTTACTTTTTCGGAGAAAAAAAAAAAAAAAAAAATCAGAAACTTCGCGATTCGATTTTTAAATACTATTCTTCCAACTATTTTCCATAATTATTTTTCAGAAATCTGTATGTTATTCGAGAAAACTACAAAAAACGAGGTCAAATTTTTCGTTCAAAATTAGCCAGAGATAAGGCAGAAAATCGGAAAATATAAACTTTTGAAATGATTTTTTTTCGCGCTTGCTAGGATCTTATTCACCGAAATATAACAGTTCTTATTATTGCCGAGAATGCAAATGATTTCCGATATTATATCGAACGGTATCATACAATGTAAAACGATATATATCGCATATCGTTGGTTGCTATTGTTCTAGGCATAATAAAGGAAATATTAAAAATATTCTTCAGTTCTCATTGTTAGTTCATTGCCTCCGGTCTTTTTACGTAACAGTGCTTACTTATTCGTGATATAATCGCCTTTTTTATGCAGTTTTTATCGTTTGTGATCTGGTTAATCTTCGGAATTGAGTGATTCTACACTGTAAACAATAACCGGTGTAAGTTCGCGCGGTGTCCGGAGTTCCGTTTTTGAGTGTTAAATTTAACTCCGAATGCGGTGTTAAAATAATACCGTCAACGGTGTTAATATTTCTCTGGGTGTTAAGCGGTGTTAAATTTTTGTTGTAGGGTCTTGATGATTTATGATAATACAGATTCACCTCTTTACGGAGAAATTCCAAAAATATTCATCCACAACAATATTTTATAACTATTATGTAGAGTATGGAAAACACATCGTTTCGATAACTCAAGTCTTTGTGCATTAGGGTGTCCGTTATTTACCAACTTGGTTTTTTTTTTCGCAGCGCCCCCTAAATTTTTAGTTTATGACCAAAAAAAAATTATCAGACTCATATAAGCTGTTAATATTTATATTAAACCCTGCCACAAAGATGATACATTTCCCATTTAAATAACATAGGGTTTCGGCATGTTTTACATTTAATTTTTTTTCCGCTTGAGCAAGTTAATCTTCAGCGATGAAAGGTACATATTTTTATAGGAAATTGAACGCTGTACAAAAAAGCTTTCTTATGATTTTTCGATAAATTCACTGGTTTAAAAGTTATTTAAGGTTAAAGTTGAACCTATAGTAATTTTTCAGATTTTTCTACTCCGACAGCAAAATTATCATTATTTATATAAAAGTAAATTGTATGTTGCGAAAAATATCTAATTTTAACTGTATTATAGGTAAGATTATTGTAAAAAATTCAGATAACTGAAAAATAATGTGACTGACGATTTGAGATGAGTCCAAAATTTTGCTGTCGAAGTAAAAAAATAATTTAATAATACACAAATATAAAAATAATGTAATAATACAAAATTAAATCATTTTGCTGTCGAAGTAAAAAAATCTGAAAAATTACTGTAAGTTCACCTTTAACCTTAAATAACTTTTAAACCAGTGAATTTATCGAAAAATCATAGGAGAGCTTTTTTGTACAGCGTTCAATTTCCTATTAAAGAATGTACCTTTCATCACTGAAAATTAACTTGCTCAAGAGCAAAAAAAATCAGGAAACCGGTTGAACTGTGGGCCAACCCTAAAACTTCCCGCTATGTCTTAAATACGTTACAACAAATTAATACTATTGTGTTTATAATACATTGAGAAAGGTTATAAGTATAGTTAGTTTTCCGTATATAAATTTTTTCCCGTATGATTTGTAATCAAAAATCGAAATCGAATTTTTTCAAATGTCAACATTTATAGGTTTTGGGGAGTTATATTTGATGTCAGAAGATATCGTTCAGTCTCAATTAGATTTAAGTCCTGGTATACCTTTTCGATCGCCGCAAGAATCATTCAAATCGGTTAATTCGTTCCAAAGGTATCATACGACAAAAAAAGAAATTTTTGTCGTGCGATATCTTTTAAACTAATCTTCGATTTTGATGAATCTTGCAGCAGTCAAAAGGGCTACCCAAGACTTGAATCTGATTCAGTTTTGGGACTCATCGCACGAACAGTTTAGCAGATATGCGCTAAAAACATGGAGAAAATAAAAAAAAAATAAAAAAATTTCGAATAACTTTGGAATTACTCAACCGATCGAATCCAAAATCTAATCAGATCTAAGTCTTGCTAAACCCTTTCGATCGCTACAACAACTATTCCAATCGGTCAATTCGTTCTAAAGATATCGTACGACAAAAAATTTTGTTTACACACACACACACACGGACGTCCATCCAAAAATAGTCGGAATAGCTTCCTAGGACCTCAAAACGTCGACATCTGATGAAGACTCGGTTTTCGAAAATCGGACCAAAACCAATAACTTCCCTTCATTTATGAAAATTTTCAATTTTCATAGCGGGAAGTTAAAAATTAAATGTATAAAACATGCCGAAACCCATGTTATTTAAATGAGAAATGTATCGTCTTTGTGGCAGGGTTTAATATGAATATTAAGGGCTTATATGAGTCTGATAATTTTTTTTTAGGTCATAAACTAAACATTCAGGGGGCGCTGCGAAAAAAAAACCAACTTGGTAAATAACGGACACCCTATTGTGCATACGAAATTGGTGAAACAAAAGAATCAGTTTATCAAATTGTTAATTGATCTTCTTGAGATCATTCCTTACCTTATGAAAAACATCAGAGTTGTGATAAAAATGATCATTACATTGTTCCCAAACATTTAATTTTATAAATGATAAGATACTTACGGGGCATTCCAGCTGAACTCGACCCACTTTTGACCTCCTGTGTTCGAATTCAGTTATCAATTTTTTTCGAAATTTTACTAGCCCACAAGAAGACTTCATTTTTTTCAGATTTTTTAAATCAATCGGTTTCGAGTTATGATTTTTTTTTTGTTTTTAAATCACCTTTTTCTAAAAAATGACATTTTTCAAGAGAAGGTAGCGCAAAAACGTGAGGTCTGACAATAAAACTTCACGGAAATAAAATACTCAGTTCGATTAAAAGTTTCACAAAAAAAAATGGTGAACAAATTTACAACCTCTCCAAGGGTGATTTTTTTCTTCCTAAAGTAAAAAAATTGATTTTTCATCACGTATGTCATAATTAATTTGGCCCGATTTGGTTTCATACAGAGGTGCATTCATTACGAACATCTCCAGTACCGTAACATTATGGCCCTGCTATTCGTTGAAGAGTTAAAACGATTTCAAGTCGATTCAGGAGAGTCATTGGGATTCTAAACTCGACAATATGTTTCGTGAGAGATTAATAACTCGTCTTAGAACCATTGATTAGATTAGGCTAGGTAGGTAGTTTGCTGATACCAAAACGTTTTAAGGAGTTACTCGGGTATTCTTGAAGTTCAAAGAACGTTCCAGAAAAATTTCAAATGTTACCAGATAAAATAAATGAGAATAACATTTTTTACGTTATCTAAGACGGGTGATTAATTCTTTCACGAAACATATTGTCAAATTTAGAACCCCAATGACTCTCTTAAGTCGATTTGAAATCGTTTTAAACCTTCAACGAAAAGTAGGGCCATAATGTTGCGGTACTGGAAATGTTTCTAATGAATGCGCCTTTTTATGAAAAACATTCGGGCCAAATAATCATGACATACGTGACGAAAAATCAATTTTTTTTACTCTAGGAAGACAAAAATCACCCTAGGAGAGGTTTTAGATTTGTTCATCATTTTTTTTATGAAACTTTTAATCGAACTGAGTATTTTATTCCCGTGAAGTTGTATTGTCAGACCTCACATTTTTGCGCTACCTCCTCTTGGAAAATGTCATTTTTTAAAAAAGGTGATTTGAAAAAAAAAAATCATAACTCAAAACCGTTCGATTCAAAAATCTGAAACAAAAATAAGAGTTTTCTTGTGGGCTAGTAGAAATTCGAAAAAAAATGATAACTGAATCCGAACACATGGTGTCAAAAGTGGGTCGAGTTTAGCTGGGATGTCTCTTATGTAATTTCTTCAGTTTTATAATTTCAACATTTGCATTCTTATGTTTAATGAAACTGTTTTTATCTTTGTTAATCACACTTTTTTAATTTTACTTGGTCAATTGAAAAATTTAGTTTTCTATTGTTGTGTAGACCTTAAAACATTCATACTCCAAACGGAGTTAATTTACTCCGCAATGACACCGTTTTAACACCGGTTGATAAAACCGTTGAATAACAACGCTCGTGCGTGATCATAGTGTGCATTATCCAAAAACTAAGACATCGTTCGGCAGTGATAATGAAACGCGGAAGGCCAAGCAAGTTGGATAAAGACGCTATTATATCAGCTGTGTTAGCCCGTAGACTAGACATTGTTAAAGACAAAGGCAAAATTGCGTCTAAACGGGATGAAGTGTGGGGTTTGCTATCATCCGAGCTTAATAATGTAATTCAACCACAAGCTTTATTTACGTTTGTGGTAAATAATCGGTACGCGGTGAGAGACCTTCTGACTCCTACGATGATTAAAGCAAATAATCCAGAGAATTCTTTGGTGGATTCATTCCGTGAATGCGATTCAAGTATTCTGGAATCGTCAACAGCATCTGTAACCGAAGAAAATGATCAGCAGATAGTGGAAATCTTTTTCGAAAAAGCTGAATTAGAAGCGTTATTAATTAAAAAACAATATAATCGATCAGAGAAACAGAGACCGCAGATCTCTTTTCGCGAATATTTGGTTTTACAGCCAGGTAAATGGCAGGAAAGTGTGACGAAAAAGCTATGGGATGCTTGTAAAAAAAAATGTGCATTCCAATTCAAACGCAATAAAATATATAATAAGAAGCTTGATGTGCTCGGAAAATGTAATTGCGGTTCGGTGCTTAAAGGTTCGATCGAACGTTTGAATTTCAAATCGGAATCGAACAAAATGACGTGTACGATTACTAAGGGTAACGGTTCGTGTGGGAAGCGCTACTTGCGTGATCCGATTCGATCGGAAGTTGGCCAGATATTATACGAACGAAACAAAACTGCCGAAATCTATCGAGCAGAAGAAGCCAACCGACTTATGACCGAAAACGACCCGGAACCGCCGCATCTGTATACGGCGCAGGCACTAACTAAGGCGAAAGAAGAGTACCAAGCTTCACTTACTTACCACAAAAATCCGGTTACATCTATTCTGCACGCGCAACTGTCAACGTTAGAATATGTCATTCACAACCTGAGTCTTAACCCGTTTCACGTGCAGTACTGGTCGAACTTCCAAACCAATGTTTACAGGCAGTATGCACTTGCTGAGCCATCGTCCGTGGCAATAGATGCAACAGGCAGTATAGTTCGGAAAATTTTACGCCCTGACGGCACAAAATCAAAACATATTTTTTTATACACATGTGTCACCAATTCAGTATGGTATTGGTGACACATGTGTATAATTCAGTATGGTATATGGTATTGGCTGATGGAGTGGACTAGAACTGGAGCTCCTCCTTCAAAAGAGGTTACATGTGACGCTTCAAAAGCATTATTATTGGCGACAACACGAGCATTTACAAACTGCACTTCCATTGACGAATATGCTGACAGGTGTTGGGGCATTTCCGATCTTCCGGCCTGCTACATTCGCATAGATGTCGCACATTTCATCAAAACGTATGCGAACTTCCTGAAAATAGCGAGTCCACGAATTAAAAAATTTTACATGGCGTGTTTGGGACAGCTAATACTTACGCGCAATATTGACGAGATGGGGGAGATTTCGTTCTCCATATTGTCAATTGCCCGAAGTGAGACGGAGGGCGATCTCGGGGACGGAAGGCCATCATTGTGTGAAATGTACAAGGGTATAATGAAACGCCGTCTGATAACAAGTGCCCTCGAAGATTTCGAGGAGGACACTGTTAATAGTAGTGGGTTGGATGATCTTGGTTCAGAATCGAATAATTGGCACGATTGGGCTATGGGTATCTCTAATAATGTTCTAGCGGAATCTCGCGGTACGGGTGATAGAGAGAACGCGCATTATCTACCACAATTTGCAGAACGCCTCATGAAGGACATTAAGTGGTTACCGTTGTGGTCCTGCGTATGCCGCGATAAATTTGGTTATGGGAGAGTTCCCGCGTCCAGTGCAGCGGTTGAAGCGGAATTCAACAATATCAAATCCAGATAACTGGCTAATGTGTCATTGCCGATTCGAGCTGATATATTTCTTAATAAACATGCTGAATACATTAATGGACGGCTGAAACTTGTAAACAGTGCCAAAGCAGCTGAAATCTCGAATGCGACAGTGACAGAAACGAGTCCTCGCACGAGTCATATACCAGCTAGAGCGAACCACACTACAGAAGAGAAGTGTCCGGCTTGCGCAATGGGCAATGAGCCCTCTGGTGCCCACACTTGTATCGTCTGTGGCGTATTTGTTCATGGTATCGATGCATGCTCCAAGATAGTGGCAAACGCAGAAGAGGGCTATGGGCAAAAACGACTCTGCAAAACATGCTCCAAAATTCCAGAAAAGACCGCTATTGACATGATCAATTCTGGAGAACAAGAAAACTGGGGTGGGTTATCCATACAGCCTCCAAAAAAGAAGTCCCGGTACCTGCAAAATAATTTCACCGAAAATGAATTCATTCTACATAATAAAATAAAAAAGATTCCAACTTTGAGAAATGGCAGCTCGTTGACATTAAAGTTAGCCAACTTAAAAGGAAAAAGGCTTACCCTGTGTAACACATGCGCTTTTGATAGCGTATCGCAGATTTTCCTAACAACCATATTTGACAGCACCGATTTTAAAGATGAATGTGGTAGACTGGCTGACACGAGACTGGCTGACACGAGCTCCTTCTTCAAAATGATTCAGGACTGCTCGAATAGAGGGATCACTAAGCATACCTACCACCTAAGAGCTGAGTCCTTGGTAGCCATATTTCCGTCAGAAATTGGCCTTCATGACTCGCTGCTGGTCAAATGTGAAGTGACTGTTGGTTACTTGTGCAAGCAGTTATTCAAGCCACATCCGAGTGTCCTGGAAGTTTCATCATGCGATGAGGGCTGTCCACCCAGGCAGAAACTATTCCCAACTGTATCGATTTATCCAAAGTACCTTCTTAACAAGGACTTCAACGGATTAGTCGAGGAAAACTTCTTGCTTTCTAGTGGTGGCAGCCAATGTTGTCAGAAGAACTGTGTCGGAATTGAGACTACGGCTGCACCAACAGCGGGTAAGAGAAAATTAAATTATTAAATAGTAATCAAGAAAGTAAATAAATAACTAAATAAATCGTCGTACATAACCAAATAAATAAACCAATAAATAAGTCAGTAAGTAAATAATATTGTTTCAGGGAGCTTTATCATCTGCGACGTTTACGAGGACATTGGAGAAGCTAACACCAGTACGCAGCTTTGCAACATTCCGAAGGAAATCAAACTTTCCTTCATGCCCAAGCCGTACAAATTACGAGGCATGGTCCACTGGACTCCTCCAGCGACACTTCCTGGACTATCAACACGCAAATCAGATCCTCTGAAGGCAATAGGTCACTATACTGCATTATGCTACCGCCCGGACCAAACATGGGTGCAGTATGATGACACGCAGCATAGTGGCCGAAATATAGCGGACGATTTTTCCGCAAAAGTTCAACTCATCATATACAGTGTATAATGAGAGTTTTATCGTCACGAGACTTACGACTAGGTTTACAAACATTTCAAACCATACGTCGTTACGTGCCTCACGCTTTATTTTATACCTACGGTAGGGGCTTTAAATATATATATATATACATATATGTATTCGATTTAGTTTTCGATTTTATATGCTATTTTTATGAAATATATATACTTACCTAATAATGCTACCATTTCGGGCATCAATACTTTCGGAGATGTAGCGATTTGGCGACGTCATCATATTTCAAAAAGTCGAGATAATTGAAATGCCTCGTAATCATATCGATAATCGTAAATCTCCTATAATCATAAGTTTTGAGTATATATTAATGCATGAAATTTGCAGTTTTTGAACGTTTTGATTTATCTTATATTATACTGTCCATGCTAATCACTGTTAGAAGCTGGAATTCGACATTGCTCAATATAGCGAAATAAACTATCTAGGGCATATTAGGCAAGCAGTACGGATTGCGCTGACGCGCAAAGTAAGCATATTGCAGCAATAGTCGAATCAGCGATTAAGAATTAATAAATTAGGGCGAAGACTGCTCGTCCGCAGTCTTGAGCAGATTCTATTTGGTACAACACACGGATCTAATCCGTAATACTCAAGTACTGAACGTGAGCAAGTGCTCAAAGGAACTTTGTACTTCATCATTAAATAAATTCTACACTTTATTATCGCTATTCTTGCAACTTAGTGTGATTCTCTATCACCTCTGGTACGAATCCTTTTTCTTTATCCCTTTTAACAAAAGAGGATACAACATCACACTTCACGTCTACATTTTCTCTCTTCCCATACCTCTCGTCCCATCCTCAGACCAATTTTGTTCCCTTATAGGGATACGTATATACCGGTCAGCACCACAAACTGGGTAAAACGATTGAGAATGACCGCATAATAGCACAGTTTTTCAACCGACTGACTTATCCATTCAAGATACTGCAATGAAAAAATGATTAATGATGTTTTATTTGTTTTATAAAAGTTTTCAAGCATCGAATTGAATTGATTTTTAGATGAAATTTTTCTATATGTGGGACGGTATTTACCCAGGTTATTCGGAACCTTTTCTTATATTGAGGAATCGATTTTATGTACCAAAAGAGGGTAGAATCAGCCCTATTCAGGCCCTGAAACATAATTCAACAGTAGCAATAATCATTTGAAGTTAAAACAAGCGGCTTTAGGCTGCCCATGTGCCAGCCCTTCAACTTCCCGTTCTCACGCAAATTTCATCTCAAAAAATTCGCCATCATAAATTTTGCAAATCTGACTTCAGATCCGTGATCAGCGCCACAAACAACCTTGTGGTACCAGTTTTCATCCGAATCCATTCATCCATTCTCAAGACATCATGATTTTTATTTTATTTTTCAGAATTTTGTTATTCAAATGAATCGAAAAAAAAATCTGACTTTAGGTTCGTAATCAGCGCTCCAAAAAACCTTATAGTACGAATTTTCATTTGAATCCATTCATCCATTCTCAAGGTATCATGATTTTTATTTTATTTTTCAGAATTTTGTTGTTCAAATAATTCGAAAACCACTGAACTGATCGAAACCAAAATCTGATCAGTTCTAAGTTTCGAAGAGGCGCGTCGATTGAGACCAAGTTGATCAAAATCTGACCACTCGTTCTATACTGCGTTCAACGAGAGAACGGTACAGCTCCGCGCAGCTTTGAGCGGCCTGTCGGTCGGGTGGGGATAGTGACGCACGCTACTCAGTATCATGGCCTGATCTGGTTAGCTGCCGAGCTTGTTTGTCCGCGTGGAGAGGGTAAAGTGGGCAGCGCGTTGGGTGGGATCTGACCGATCTGGACGTATTTGGTTTCGGAAGCGTACCGTTCTCTCGTTGAACGCAGTATAGAGATATCGTCGGACAAAAAAATTGATCAAATACATACACACATACATGCATACGTACGTACGTACGTACGTACATACATACGTACGTACATACGTACATACATACATACATACATACATACATACATACATACATACATACATACACATACACACACACACACACACACATCTGAAAATCACACAATCACACATCTGAAAATCACACAATCACACATCTGATATCAGAGAAACGGGAAGTTAAAAATGAAAAATATGTCATTGGTGAGAAAAATGCTTTAAACGTGAAAAATATTCAGCTTTTCGATGAAAATATTTTCGAAGCTCAAAAAGTTCAATACGTAGGCTGAAACTGCATTTTTTTAAAGAACTCGATTTTTAACATCGTTCCCCAATTCTATCAGAATTCGCTTTTGGTGCATAGAATCGATTCCTCTATATAATAAAAGGTTTAGAATACCCAAGGTACATACAAACCTGTCACTGAATTAAAATAACGACCCATATGTGTATATAATATTGCAACGGTGTTTCTAGGCTCAGCACCACGCCTGAAGTCCTTTCTATTTTTCGACTCGACTTCAATATTGTTTATTTTTTATCTATTTTATATTGTTATGATGATATTCTACGAAAAACATTGAATTGCAGCTATCTCGTTGATTTTTTGAAAAACCTGAGAATCGGTTTCCCCGGGTACAGCTACCCCAGATTTAATAAAAGAAGAAGTTGAAATAGTTCCATTGGTTGCCGAAATAATCGAAGCAAAAGATTGCAAACTCGCGCGCGATGCGCTTCTGTTACTATACATACTATACACTATACAGTGTGTTTTTCTATCTGCGGAACGACCCGTGCGTTCAGCTCATGTTCAGGTTGAGCACCGTATCCCCCCACGGCTATCTCCGCCCTCATGATTATTTGTCAAAATACTCTAAATATTAAGGATTGTTGAAAATGATGAAAAATGAGATTTGGACAATCTAAGGTAATAATGAGGCAATTGAACATGAACTGAACGCACGGGTCGTTCCGCAGAAAGAAAAACTCAGCGTATGTATACTAGGGTGTGTCACAAAAAAACCGATTTCTGGCTACGTTTCTAACGGATAGTTCTCGTCAACACAGAGATTCCCCGCTCGAAAAATTTCGTATGTCAAGGCTAAGTGGTTCCGAAACTTTTTTTTAGTTTTTTGGTTGTAGAGTGAATATCACATTTTATCATTTTTATAATTTTAATTTATTAATTTTTTTCGGATACAGAATTTCAAAAATTGTTTACAAGTCAATATCTTTTTGAAAAATATTGATTAACTACAAAACTATGTGAGTAGATACGAAAATAGATTTTTTTGTGTGTTAATCAAGTGGGAAACTAAAAAAAGTTTCGGAACCACTTAAGCTTGACGGAGTACATTTCACCATGTAGGATTCTTCTTTTTGATAAAACCTAGTGACTTGAGAAGTAGCACCATGAAAATTAAAAAAAAAAGTCAAACTGACACACCCTAATGTATACGCGCTTCCCCTCGTCCAAAGTTATGCCCCCACTACTCGACTACTTTCACGCGTTCGGCCGTATTCAGTCATGTTCAAAGACATTTTTCATCTATTCCGCATCATTTTATCGACAAATCAGAACTACATCTTGTAGTATTTTATTTCTTCTTTCATAATCTTTTGTGAAAATTGCAATCGGACCATCCATATAGCATTCAGACCCCCTGCGAAATAGTGCATGAAGAAATTCAAATTGCAATTGTGCGCAAACTATTCATCCGACAGCGCCCATATTGTGCATACATAAAGTACATATCGATAACTACGTTTACCCGAAAGGCCTTCGCTACAACTTGAAAAATGACGGAGTTATAAATACATAATATTTAAAATATCGAATATGAGGCGTCATATAAAATAAATACTATAGATAAAAGAAAAATACTTGGACAGATCTTAATTACTACGCAACGGTATTAGAAAAGAAAATAAATAAAGTGTGACTTTGCTAGCGAACGCCGAGTGAAGCGATATATTTCGAACTACATATATGTATGTATAGGGATCGTGCATGGCTAATACGCTGATACTACGCAAGGATATACAGTAAAACCTCCGAATAGGCCCTCTCTGAAAAGGGCACCTTTACCTAATCCTAGCTCGAGTGCTTCCCCCACTCAGTTCTGTTTACGAGTGTTTGGACACTTACCTCTGAATAGGGAACCTATTAGGAAACGCTTCGAATCACTTATTTACTTCCAATCAAGTGAAAAAGAAACTAAGTGTCACCCCAACACGAACACAGACACGAGTGCCCTATTCGGAGGTTAAGCCAGCGTTCGAGTCGAAACATGCTCGCGAGCTATTGGTGGGGGAAAGTCAGTTCCAAGAATCATACTCTTCTCACCGCCTTTGAGGTGCGCTATTCGGGGGTTTTACTGTATAATTGACAGTTGTGTACATTACATTTTGTATACATACACGTCAACACAAGTACGCTATGCTATAAGTGTGTTAGTATGCACGGTCCTTAATTGAGACTGCGTATCACCGAGCGATACGATACTCAAACAATATAACTAATACAGGCGACACACTAGCAATATCGGATGATAATCAGCGGGTAAAGAACTCGAAGAACATAATACTAAATTTTACGGAAAATGAGCTACGTTACATAATGACTAATTCATCAGAAAAAAGGCCAATTCACACAGGGATTTATCGGAAATATCAGATAGAGGAAATAAACAGAGAAATCTTATAACTGAACAACTTATTATAATGACTGTTACGTTGAGCCAACCCTCAGGAGGTTGGAAATGAATTAGTGACATACTAAAAGATATACGCGAAATATAAGCAACATCGTAAATATTAATCAGACATAGCAAAAATCACGTCATTATATCAAGCAAAAATCATATGGAAAATCAGTGAAAATCACAGGTAATGAATAGGCTATCAAATAATAATAAGCAGGCTACTCAATATTTTATTGATAAAATACTCAATCAAATGCTGAGCAATCAGTTAGAAAAAATGGTAATAGGCGGTTACGAATTCACTCTCTGAAAGAATTCAAGACAACTCGTGGCCAGTACAGTAGTACGACAAACAGACGACAACTATTTCTATCAACGAATACAGGTCCTGAACACTATCGAAGGAATTACGTGGCCCGAAGGCTATACGCTGCACAAAGAAAGCGCTCAAATAAATTAAAATTCTGAGGATCTTGCAGAGGGATGATCGTGACTTTCCAGAATATGAGATCTAGTAAGCCTTACCTTATTGAACAGCTGCTTAAACTCACTTAAACTATTCCACATAACTCAACTTTGGCGATATACAAACTTAGCGAGATTACAATAAGCTGACTGTGTGGTAGAGAAAGAGAGAGAGAACTCGGTAACACGTCTGAACTGTGCGATAGCCGAACGTAGCAGTGACAAGCCTCGTCCTGATTTGCCGGGTGTCTCCGCGCTGTTCATTGCACCCTAGGCTTGGGGAACCTATGCGGTGCACCTCATTGGCCTATTGACCGGCTAACTTCGTTCGCCACCTTCAGACTTCCAACGATAATATTTAACTGTCAGGTAGCAACAGGACCGCGGAGCGGCGTCTGGGTAGTAAACCTAGACATAGAGGTGTCTACGGACGAAACAAAACAGAAATAGAAACAAATTTTTATAGAAAATTTGAAAAGTAACCATATGAACTCATTAATGATAGTAAAAACCTAGCGTACGGGATAGTTCGAGCCGTGTATAGGCGGTCTTTCTTTTCAGAACAACGAAATTACAACAGAAATAATATAATCGGAATCGAATACCATTGGTACCTTCGTAGGTGAAATTTTATTGAGGGAAAGGTTTCCTCTCCATTCACGGGGATCGAGGGCCGAGTAAAGGCGGCCTTGCCTCTCCCAATCAGATTGAAAATAACAAATTATTAAAAAAAAAAAATATATATATATATATATATATATATATATATATATATATATATATATATATATATATATATATATATATATATATATAACTAAATTTTTTCACTTTTCATCGGCACCTACGGTGATATGAGAAAAGTATTGGGTTTGGTAGAAAAGTGACTATTGCTAATTTCAACGAATCTTTACGTTTTCGACCATCTAGAATCCGAAAAACAGGTTCTTAGAAAGATGGCGGTCTGTCGGTCGGTCTTTTCGACAAACTCGCGCAATGATCTCGAGAACGGTTCCAAGAAAAAATCTGAAATTCACAGGACTTCACAAAGAAACAATGGGCATGAAAAATCCCAATTCCATGTCTCGTTTAATTTGAATTTCCGGTTCTACCGAAAATGAAACGATTTTCGATGTTTTACCGACAAACCTATACTTTTTCCTCTGTGCTACCTTGCTAAATGAACGATTATGTTTTTCCGAGTTCAGTTATTCATTTTATTGTATAGATATTCCATCGTTTGGTTGTGAAATCCTGTGAATTTCATTTTTTTTTCATCGAGCCGTTTCCGACATCAACGCGCAAGTTTGTCGAAAAAACCGACAGACAGACCGACAGACCGATAGACCGACATCTTCCTGAAAACCTGTTTTTCGGATTCGAGGGTCGAAAACCAGCCCAGAACAATATCTCAGAATTTGAACATGAAAAACAAATACGTGTACACTCGTACACATTCGACGTGTAGAGCCTCAGCACCAAGACGCCAAGAGTTGGCTAAGGCGTTGCAAAGACGAAAGGCATGTATCCATTGACAGCAAAGGCTATACTTTATACAGAGCGGCCCTCGGTGGCCGTCGGAGGCCCCAAGGAGATGCAATGAATGAATACGGTGTAAGCTTTCTAGCTGGTGGTTGAAAAACAGCCTCGGTTATGCATGATATGATAGTATCGGACCTCTCAACGCATTAAATTCATGTAAGACTTACCTTGTAATGCAGAATGACGTCATCCATACGGCACTTCGTATTGTAATGTAATGACACTTTGATTACGCAGCAGGTGGCGAAAGTTTGGGTATGTCGAAGTGAAAACAAACGAGACATGTGGTTCACCGCAAAACAAGTGCGCACGGCGCGTAGCAGCTATTGAGCGCACATGCACAGAAAAAAAATTATCTTGAACCAAGAAAATAGTTAGGTAAATCGAAATTATCCATGACGAAGTAAGTATTTTCTTGAACCAAGAAATTTTCTTAATTCAAGAAAATTTGTGACTCTGTCAGGAATAATTTCGATCTCCCTAACTATTTTCTTGAATCAAGAACATTTATCTCCAGCGAGAAAACTTTTTTTCTGTGTAAGAGTATCGTAGTGAAATAGGAGTTGCGGCTCAAAATTCAGAGTCACGTTATATCGGAAGCTCATAAATCGCCGAATATTTCCGCCCGAAGAGGATTTCGTTTCCGTGAATTTTAGGGGTAGTTCTCTCTTGAAGAGAAGCACGTTTCTCGGGGTGAGTCGGCAGGGGTTGCAGCTCAAAAATCAGAATTACGATATCTGGGGAGCTCATAAATCGCCGAATATTTCTGCCCGTAGATGATTTCGATTCTGTGAATTTTAGGGGTGGTTCTCTCTTAAAGAGAATGACGTTTCTCGGGGTGAGTCGGCAGGGGTTGCAGCTCAAAAATCAGAGTCACGATATTTCGGGAGCTCATAAATCGCCGAATATTTCCGCCCGAAAAGGATTTCGATTCCGTGAATTTTAGGGGTGGTTCTCTCGTAAAGAGAATGACGTTTCTCGGGGTGAGTCGGCAGGGGTTGCAGCTCAAAATTCAGAGTTACGATATCTGGGGAGCTCATAAATCGCCGAATATTTCCGCCCGAAAAAGATTTTGATTCCGTGAATTTTAGGGGTAGTTCTCTCTTGAAGAGAAGCACGTTTCTCGGGGTGAGTCGGCAGGGGTTGCAGCTCAAAAATCAGAGTTACGATGTCTGGGGAGCTCATAAATCGCCGAATATTTCTGCCCGTAGATGATTTCGATTCTGTGAATTTTAGGGGTGGTTCTCTCTTAAAGAGAAGCACGTTTCTCGGGGTGAGTCGGCAGGGGTTGCAGCTCAAAATTCAGAGTTACGATATCTGGGGAGCTCATAAATCGCCGAATATTTTCGCCCGAAAAAGATTTTGATTCCGTGAATTTTAGGGGTAGTTCTCTCTTGAAGAGAAGCACGTTTCTCGGGGTGAGTCGGCAGGGGTTGCAGCTCAAAAATCAGAGTTACGATGTCTGGGGAGCTCATAAATCGCCGAATATTTCTGCCCGTAGATGATTTCGATTCTGTGAATTTTAGGGGTGGTTCTCTCTTAAAGAGAATGACGTTTCTCGGGGTGAGTCGGCAGGGGTTGCAGCTCAAAATTCAGAGTTACGATATCTGGGGAGCTCATAAATCGCCGAATATTTCCGCCCGAAAAAGATTTTGATTCCGTGAATTTTAGGGGTAGTTCTCTCTTGAAGAAAAGCACCTTTCTCGGGGTGAGTCGGCAGGGGTTGCAGCTCAAAAATCAGAATTACGATATCTGGGGAGCTCATAAATCGCCGAATATTTCTGCCCGTAGATGATTTCGATTCTGTGAATTTTAGGGGTGGTTCTCTCTTAAAGAGAATGACGTTTCTCGGGGTGAGTCGGCAGGGGTTGCAGCTCAAAAATCAGAGTCACGATATTTCGGGAGCTCATAAATCGCCGAATATTTCCGCCCGAAAAGGATTTCGTTTCCGTGAATTTTAGGGGTAGTTCTCTCCTGAAGAGAAGCACGCTTCTTGGAGTTGAGTCAATTGGTAGGGGTTGCAGCTGAAAAATCGTCAACACCGTATTTTACCAGCTCGTAAATCACTAAGCCGTTTTGCACGACGAAGACTTTGACTCAGCGACACCAATTATTTTCTTGTTGTAAATTGAGTTTTTAGGGTTAAAACAGTAAGGGTTGAAGCTCAAAAATTAAAACTACTACGATTCAAAAGCTCATGAATAGCTCATAATTCTCGTATTTTTTTTTTCTCAATTCGATCGTTTTTAAGGGGTGGGGGGGCTGACTACTCACGTTTCTTGATTTAAAATGAGTTTTTGGGGTTAGAACGGTAGAGGTTGCAGCTCAAAAATCAAAACTACTACAATTCGAAAGCTCATAAATAGCTCATAATTCTCGATTTTTTTTTTTGCAATTCGATAGTTTTCAAGGGGTGGGGGGGCTGACTACTCACGTTCTCAGCCCCCCACTTAAAAACGCGAATTCCTGCCCCAGGATCAGAGCTCAAAAATCGGGACATGGATATTCCGAGAGCTCATAAATAGCTCGTAATTATCCATATTTGATTTTTCATTTTTGAGAAAGTGGGGGGGCTAGGTACATATTAGAGGTGAGGTATTCCAGCAGCGCTGAGCCTCTACTGTTCGTATTTGAGCTGCCCCAGACCTCGTGGTGTGCATTAGCGTCGCACCCCACCAGTAGGTTAGGCCCTTTGCTTCGACAGTATTCCGTTAGAGCCCTGAGTTCCGCCGTGGGTGGCGAGTCCTCAGAGTCATAGGGGAGATAGGCCGAGCAGACGACCACGTCAATCGTACCGCCTCTGGCCAGCTTCACCCTGATGGATACTGCCGCCACGTCCCTGCAGCAGAATCGGCTCAGCCTCACCGCACTGTGTCTTTTGCTAATAAAGACACATGCTCTAGGGCCGACCCCCCCTTCTACGCAGGCAATGGTCCCAAGACCTAGGTCTATACCTCTAATGAGCCCCCCGGCTACCCAGGGTTCTTGAATTAGTGATATATCTGTTTTCTCTACCGCCAGGTCCCGGCTATGGATAGCTGAGCCCGCTTTGCAGTGTTGCAGGTTAATTTGCGAGATGGTGAGCCCGTCCGCAGCCATGAGGCTGTACGTTGCCCAGCCACCCCCTTCGCAGGGGAGGGGTACCCCTACTGCCCCTCCTCTGTTACCCCAGGAGCCCCCTTTCCAGGGAGCTCCTGAGTAGCCTTCGTGGTGCCCGCAGCCACGCGAGGTAGGGTCCTCTGGACCCCAGCCCGCACGCTGTCCAGGCCCGCCCTAACGATTTCGCAAGCCCTTGAGGGACGTCCCCTGGTCCTGCTTGATCCTCCCCCTCGGCTTCTGGGTGGGCCCGGCTTACCAGGGTCCCCAGGAGTCGCCTCCTGTTTCCCCAAGGTCGCTGAGCCTTGCCCTTCGGCCCCCGAGTCCACCGTGCTAACCGGGTCGTTCTCCCCTGCAGGGAGCCCCGTCTCCGTTGCTGGAGACGGAGCCGCTTCCGCTGGGGCGGCCGTAGCCTCCGCGTCCATGGGGCTCTGCACCGTGGGGATGGGAGCCTCTTGTCCCACCTTTGGCCCCTTGGAGTCCTCCCTGAAGCAGACCCTCTCGAGGCCGTAGTGAGCCATGAGTCCCCCGGCCCTCAGCGCTGCCCCCGACGCGGCGTCCACGCCCACCACCAGGAGGACCGACCTCGGCCCCTCTTTCCTACCAAAGACCCTCCATAGGTGGGTCTGTAGTCCCTGGTTTTGGCGCTTCAGCCTCCTGAGGATGACCTCATTCTTCTCCGGTAACCCGAGGAAGGATGCGTACATCCTGATGGTCCTGGGAAGCTGCCCCTTCTCCAGTAGTTGGAGAGAGGCCCCCTCCCAGGGCCTCAAGGAAGGCACTGTCATCCTTAGCCAGACCAGCGCCTCCTTGTCCGAGCAGGTTACCCCCAGGATGCCCTGGTCGTACTGGTATCACTCGAAGCGGGGGACCCCCTTCCCTTCCGGGATGGAGTCCATCGCTGCGCACAACGTCTGCACCACCAGGTCACCTTCCTCGGAGCTCAGAGTGGCCAAGGGGAAGCTTTCGGGAGCGATACACACCCTCCGGCCTCCCTCAACCGCCTCCTTATAGCTCCCAGGCTTCCGGGGGTTCCCTTTACCCCTCTTGGGTGCCGAGTAAACCTCCGGTGGGGTGCAGTCGGAGCCCCTGGGCCTTTTTGCGCCCGGGCCCCTCGCCGCACCCGGAGTAGAGTTCAGAGTCGAACCGGTACCGGGTTGCCCAGTAGCTGAGCCCCCCGCCCCGGTGCGATCTGCGGCGATGAGGGCCATGCCCGGGTGCAGCTCAGAGGAGGATTGGGCCGCCTCCTTGGCCAGCCTTTTCCTCTTCTTTGCCGCCCCCGAGCGGTTGGTCCTCTTTTTACCCTTTCTCGTCGTGGTTTCGGAGGTCCCGGTCCCGGTAGGAACTGAGCCCTTTTCCACCCCGCTTGTTACCACGGGTTCGGTCCCCGAGACCGACAGGCCCCTGCGAGCCATGGAGACTAAGGCCTCCATGTCCGCAGCGAGCCCATCTTCACCGGAGCCCTGCCCTGACGGTGAGATTGCCTCCGGGGAGCCAGCCTCACCGTTGTCCTCTTTTTGTTTTGTTTTTTGTTTTTCTTTTTGTAATCCCATAATTGGTCCCACGAGTATGCAGGAATTACAAGGTCCGCCCCCACAGAGCCTGCCGTGTGGGGGTAAGGCTAGTTACAATGGGGGGTCGCCCGGTACCCCAAGGGCATCGTTCACGACACTGTAACCCCAGTGCCATCCAGCCATCGGCACGATAAGCTTCCACCTTGGCTTGGGAAGCCATGGGTCCGCGGTCGGGGTTTTCGTTCACCGGACCGGTTTTTATGCCGGCCGGATCCCTTATGGCCACCGTCAGACCAAGGGTACCGCGGGCCCGCCGTCCCTCCTTCCGGTTGCCTTGCGGCGCCCGGTCAGTGAGACAGTGCAGATTACCGCGTTTCCCTTGGCCCCCTCCTATCCGCCACCTGGAGACGCGCTCGGTCGGAGCTTAACCCATGTTCCCCTTGCCCAATTTACGGGGCTCGGGGAACCCGGGAATTTCTGGCAATGCTCAAGTTTTTAATTCTATTTGAAAGAGTTGAAACAAAAAGTGTTTCCTAAAATAAAGTTAACGGTCTAGGATCAAAGAGTTTCAGGTTGGATTGAAAATCCTCAATTCTTTTAGATTGTTTTTAATCGTATTGTGTGTCATATGTTATTCGGAAAAATTTGAAACTTCCGAATCATTACATGAATTGATATTATTTTAGTGTAAAAAAACAATTCAAAAGTATTCAAAGTGCCGAATATTGATCTATACTTTCTAATATTGAAACAATTCTTAAGTTTATGATCTCTCGAGAGGCTATGAAATTTTTCCGCATTAAAACTTTCATTTGCCTTTGGTTTTAAATTTCATTTTTGTACACAAATAGAAGATGTTTCTTTCCATTTCGGGTTATCACCGTTTCGAGCAAACCTAATTACCATATCCTTACTAATACTAACTAATTCGACTATGTTTTCATCTAATTTCCTGGGAAATTTAACGTACCTCATTAGGCTCATCATCAAAACTATCATGAAAACATTCAATCGACGGTGATTCTTCAGCCTAAAAAAATAGTATAAAAATGGTAAAAGATAACTAAATTTTTTTGAATTAATGTTCATAAAAAGATATTTCAGGACACTTACGTCAAACCAAATTTCTTGCTCTTGAGTCCGTTCGTCATAATCATCATAGAGCCATAAATTTTGTTTATCTTCAAATTGTGCACTGTCTTTATCACGAAGCCATGAATTTTCACGACCTTGATCCATTTTGTTGTCCTTCTCATAAAGCCTTGGATCTATACTCGACATCTGTGAACTTTGCTGATCGGTAGATTGTACAGTAGTTTCAGCTTCATTTATCATAGGTGACGGTATGATATCATCAACAGTTATCACTGGAATGAGCGAGTTATTGTCATAACTTCCTTCATTGCTCTGTACCGCAGGAACTTCAATATTTTGATTCACCAACTGTAGGACATTGAATGAAAAATGAATTAATAAAACGCTTGATCCTGCAAACCAACCTTAATACTTTCTGCTGTTTACAATCTCAGTCAAAGAAAAAAGTAAAGAACAGATTTAAAACAAGCAGGTAAATCGGCTGACCACGATGGGCCAGACCTAAAACTTCCCGCTCAAATCGTTCAAGGAAACAAAAAAACACGTGTATGAAGATTTCCTGAAATAATTATTGGTCGGCAATTTTCAGACGAGAGAGGTTAAAAACATCTGTCCTTGTATTCGTGATCAACGGTCCAGAAAACCTTGAGATACCAATTTTCAATGGAATCCGTCGATCCTTTCTCGAGATATCGTCGATTAAATTATTTTTATCAAAATTTTGTTCTTCGAATATCTCAAAAACTACGGGACCGATCAATCCAGAATCTAATCAGTTCTGAGTTCGAAGAATCCGCGTCTATTGATATCAAATTCATAAAAATCCGATCATTCGTTTTCGACATATCGTCGAACAAAAAACTGATCACATACGTACATGTATACATACATACATACACACACACAGGGGTCCATTTGAAAATGCTTGGAGGTAATTTTCCAGACTTCAAAACGTAGAGATCTAGTGAAATCTAGTGATTACAATAACTTCCTTTTTCTCCGAAAACAGAAATACTGGCAGTTGAAAAATTGATTTTCCAACATTTCAACTGTGGTGGAAATGAAGCAGCGAAGCGCAGGAATCCAAATTTCCTGAAACTTTATTGAAAGCTCTTACTTTCATAAGATTACACGGAGACATAAATCTGCACTGCATGATCTTTGTTTAATAGAAGTTGAAAACGTTTGGCTGCTGATTTCGGCTGCTAGGTCTATAGCTCTTATCATGATTTGGGAGATTGGGAATAGGTATAATAATTACGATGTCGTGGTGTGTCGTCAAAATATAATAGGTATAATTATTCTTAAACGTTTTTATACTGGATCCACTTGGTTATATAAGCTCTATTGCTCAAGTTCTTGTAGTTACAATTTATCTTATTACTAATTTACATGGGCTTAGTACTACGGTAGTAACGTATGTAGCGCTTGTTCACATAGATTCGACAATATATACTGTATGAGGAACGTAAAATTATCGGAAATTGAACCAATACTACCAAATTTTGTCTTAGTCATAGGTTTTATCATAGTATAATCGTCGATTAACATATTGTCTCCTCTGATAATCAAATAGTTTGTTCAAATCAGTGTTTATAATGCGAAT
Source organism: Macrophya alboannulata (assembly GCA_949628255.1). NCBI lineage: Eukaryota > Metazoa > Arthropoda > Insecta > Hymenoptera > Tenthredinidae > Macrophya > Macrophya alboannulata. The sequence continues at coordinate 26,984,968 of OX451206.1, read as the reverse complement.
GCCTTCCCATGTTCTTCTATCAAAGTAAGGCGAGCTAGAGCGTCTATGAGCTGCTATGTAATGAAAGTTAATTTCGTTTATCAATGTCAACGGTGTTTGATTCTTCACAGCTTCTGGTGTAAATCTATTAATCGCTTCTATAACATTTGTGATATGATTCACACCAAGTACAATCACAACAGCATTCAGCGCATTGCTGATAGCATAAATTAAACCTTCATTACCCCATGTTCCGTCACGGGAGATCATTTTCAAGAAATCAATCATTTTTGGATGAGTGATAACCTCATTATTTTCGTTCTTAACTTCAATAACACCCATAAAAACTAAAGGTCCATATCGGTCGATATTTGCTAAAACGTGGTTAATATTGAAGACTTTGATGTTCAGATATCTATCCCCCTTATAGAGTATCAGATCAGCTAACGCTCGAAATAAGCAGTTCCCGCCGCCTTTATTATTGGATAGTTGAAAAGATTGATTAATTAGATGATTTCTTCTCGAGTTTACAATTGATTTTGAAATTGTTCGCAATTCGTAAGATGAATGATTCTCAATAGATGTATCTGATACTTCTCGGGAGTTAGTCTCCGTTACAATTGCCGAAATAAATTGAGATTCTTTGTGCCAGATATCTTGAATTTCTTTTAGTATTGTACACTGAGTGACTTGTAATAAAAGCATTTCAACGCTTATTGAAGTACCTAGTTCAATTATTACAATTTTCGGAACTTTAATTGTTCCGTTTTTGAAATTACTTTTCTGAGAAAACGGTCTCTTTCTAGGAGACTTATTTCTTCCAGACAAATCCGAGGTTAAATCGTGATGATTTTCATGTCTAGAATGGAATTTTTCCGTTATATTATGTTCATTTCTGTTATTATTCGGAAATTGAAATATTCGTTCGATAGTAGGGCCCTTACAGTACGAATTGAGATCCTGAACGCTATGATTTGTTTCAAAACTTAGATTTTTTGAGAAGGAATTAATGAGTTCGGTTTCGCAAAAAGAATCAGAGTGTTGGCCGTGATCATTCTCTTCGAAACTCATACTCTTATGAAACGAATGTATAAAGCGATCAAGATACGAATTTAGATTATGAGTATAATGTAGGTTAACGTCGCTCATTATTCCCATATTGTTAATATTGTTATTGTGTTTAGTAGTACTTTTTTTATTAGTTTCATTATCATCTAGGTTTGAAAATCCTCCATCAGGAATGTTGTTATTATATTTATTTAATGAAATTTGATTGTTCTGCGTGATGCTATCGATATTTTCGTGGGTTTTTGGAAAGTTATTGTTTATATTATTTTTATCAATTACATGATCATAAAGAATAATATATATATCGGCTTGTGATAACTGAAATACGTTTCTTAAATTCCGCATTTAATATTAGGAATATTTGCAAATATCACATCTATTTGTGTATTTAAATTTGTAGTTACACTATCATTCGGCAACTTAGATCGTAAGTTATACGTTTTTAGGTATTGTACCAAATAGCTATTGTCATGATTATTATCACTATTCAAAATGTTATAATTGAAGTCACCGATAAGAATTATATCATTCTTACTGCTTGGAATTAGTTGAATGATTTTTTGAAATGTTTTTTCAAACGTTACTTTCGTTGTTTCCGGTGATTCATATCCGCTTATCAAATAATAATTTTTAATTCTTAACGCAAATAATTCCGTATGTGCTTTTTCATTATATTCATTTTCTACCCCAATTATACTTTCCACTTTAACAGTATTTTTAGCATAACATATCAACCCGCGACTCATGTGACTGTAATCTGATCTGAATATAATTTCATAATTTTCAATACCAAGTTTATCACTGCACTTCGATAGTGTCTCGCTGAATATTAATAAATCACCCCGTTGATACCAATGATCTTCAGATATGTGTCTTAATTTATTTTTCAAAGTTCCAACATTTTGATGTATGATTATTAATCCCTGTTCATTCTTCAAATTATTATATGATAATTCCAATCGTTTATTTGCTCTCAAATAGTTCAATTCTGTGAGAGCAGGACTCTCTGTTTTAGCTTCTTTTTAAGGAACTTTGAAATCACCTAAAATATACAAACCACTCAACTTTCTTACTCTACTCAAGGCCACGTACATCATTTGCGCTGTAATTCTAGCACGCGCACTGAAATCCAAACAAATTTCGTCGTAGGTTTGTCCTTGCGCTTTGTGAATAGTTATTGCTTCGGCGGGTATAATAGGAAACTGTTCACGAATGATTTGGTGTTGTAAATTTTTGGAAACATTCAATACAATTGAGGTTTTATCGATTGGCGTTAGATTTGAGTTGATGTTATCGTGTTTCATGTCATTGGATGATCTTTTTGCTTTATTACCGACTCTAGATGAATGGAAATCTATCCACAATCTGTGTGGTTCATTAGTATTCGGTTTGAAAGTGATCGATTTCAAAATACCACATGCACCATTTACCAACCCATCTTCAACATCAATATTATTAGTGATCATGTATTTAATATTGACTTTTAATTCAATTTCATTTGCTAAACCATTTGTATCTTGCATTTTCCTCGACTTCAATGATTCCAAAAGTTTTGTTGTTGTTTCGTCATTTATTTTACGTAGAATTGTATCCTTAGCATAAGCAATAATTGTTTCACCAGGACATTGGAAAATTTTCAACTTATTATAAGTATTGACTTCAGAATTTGTTGCATATAATCGTATTGCTGTATCAGGGACATGACCAACATTGTTAACCTCCCGTGATTTGATTAAATCGATGTCTTTTTCACGCATTTGTCCGATTGCTAAATTATTAAGGGCAAGTATGAACTCCAAGTCATCTTTTTGCCGCATTATTTCTGTTAGTTCAAAGATTTCAAATTCATCCCATAGTGGGTTGCGATCGAAAAATACAGCCATTTCATTATTTTTTGGAACTTGATATACTGGTCGATCCATTACCGGTGGTAATTGCATGAAATCGCCAACAAAAATCACGGATAGATCACCAAAAGATCTGTCGTTTCCCATAATTTGTCTTAAGCGTGTATCTATTTGACCTAATGTCTTCGAACCTACCATAGAAACTTCATCTATTATTATTACTTTAATTTTTATCAATTTCTCACGAATTTGGTTAGCTGTATCGTTTGATAATTCTGACATCTGGCCTCCAAATTGATTGAGCGGCAACGCAAAAGCTGTGTGTAATGTTATTCCGTTAATTAAAAAAGCAGCTTCTCCTGATGGAGCGCATAATAACACGATTAGTTTATCTAAATCTCCACCAAGTAAATTGTCGTAAAAATTAGTTATCAATTGATACAGTAAATTTATTAAAAAACTTTGGCCGATACCAGCTGAACCATTCAAAAATATTCTGAATGGTAAATTTTTATTGATTTTTATGCAATTCAATACATGCATAGCAAATTCTTTTCGTTCGGCATTTAACTTTACAAACATATCCTGTAGCTGTTCGTCAGATATTCTTGGTGGACATACGTATTTGTTAATATTGATATTTTAATTTTTTTCGTTATTGGTCATTTCCTCACCACCTTGTTGACAAATATCGATGTTTTGATCTGACGGAATTTTTTCAGCAATAAAGTCATCAGCTTCTACATTTTCTTTTTCCTGCATATCATTTTGGACTTGTTCTAAAACATCATCCAATTCTTCATCATTTATTATTGAAAATGGTGCTCGGTTGGATTCTATAATATTCTTATGTTCCTCATATATCACCTGAGAGTCAACATTTTCTACATCCTTTATCTCATTTCTCCAAGGCATGAATAATAATATTTGCTCCCGAAAATAATTAGCAGAATCTTGAATTAACTTATACCATCTGAACCTAAGAATGGCTGTTTGTTGTCTATTCCGATATATGTTGTCCGCAGGATCTTCATCATCATTTTTGTCATCTTGTTTGGCTTTCTCCGGAATTTTGGTATAATTTGTTGCAAAATCTGCAAGACAAATATTTTCTAATTTTCCTTCTTTTTCACTGTATTTTTTGAATATATCGTCGAGAAAAATCTCAGTTGATTCGGGTTCCAGCTCCTTCAAGGCCTTCAAGTCAGCGATTGATTTTAGCATTGAAACTCGTTCAGCGATTGGACTTGTATTAATAAATATTGCTTTTCGACTTTTCTTTGACAAGGGAAGAGATAGTACGTGATAAGCAGCTTCCTGCGAAGACATTAAATTGCTATTGAGGAAAACATTAGTTATTTTTCGAAATTTATCTCTTATCGATTGATTACCGTTTTTAGAATCTGTTGCGGCTTCTCTTAATAATTTTGACAATCCAGCATCAATTTTCGTAAGATAATTGGTCACGTAGGTTATTAAAGCGTATTGATCGAGTACAGGTTGTAAATCTGTATTTGCTTTGTAATGATTAGATAGCTGGAAACGATCTTCTCACCACAGATACATTATAATTTTTTATTACTTTAATTTATAAACATTCAGGTTTGGGTAATGAATATAACACGACAGATAATTGAGCTGAAAAACATGAGTTTATTTATTTATGGGTTTATATGATGGAAAATTCAGCCCTTTTGATTTTAATAAAGCCTTTTGGCATTTGAATATTTTTATCGTTGATATGAACAATAGGTCTTCATCGTAGCAACAGGTCTTGGAGGTGAGATTAAAATATCAACGATTCCTAATAGACAAAACAGACGACACAGTACTCTTTAGGATGTTGAAAAACATCGTTAGAAAAGAAATAATGATACCGCTAATTTCGAGTACAGACAATGGACATTTTATAATATGGACAAACATGCGGTATCATGAAATTTACATATACATTGTTTCTGTTTTTCTTTATACATATACAGAAATGGCTCGAAATGACATAATTTAGTGATTTGAATTAATAGTGCTAATTATAACTTCTCGACCCTTCTCTTAGTAACGATGGATCAATGGCGTGGCCGCATGCTATATTTTGTCGGAGTTCTGGTTGATGTATAATCTCAGCATATTATTGTTGTTTCACTGGATGAAGGTGGTAGTCAGTTTATACATTTCTCACTATGATTTAGTTATCATTATTACTGATCAGTTTTACATTCCGTCGATGCTTTTAGATTAAAATTAATCAACAATAGGTAGCGACACGTCTGTCTTTAACCACGGCCATGAGTCGAGAGAGCGAGTCTTCTTCTCTTCCGGCTAACCGGTTTATTAGTACTAGAAATCGACTGTGGTGTCGCGTAGCGCACCACATGAGTCAACTATTAGGCGCTAGCTTTGAATGCACTATATCGTTACAGCTTCAAACAAGTGTAAGATATCTTTATTATAGGCACTAATACCAACTTCTAAACTAGATCGTTTTAAAAATATCTGTTTTCTTTTCAAAGTACTGCGGATTGCCATAATATATTCATCTTCATTCATATTCAATTCAGTTAGAACTTCACCGAAACTCATTAATACGTCTCTTTCTTTGTAAAAATAATTCATCAAATTTCTAATCTCGCTGTACGATTTTGGTGTCACTTCTCCTTCTTGCAAGGGTTCCAATATCATAGTTTGTTTCATCACTGGATACGGAATATTGAATCTACATTGTTTTTCCTTATTCCCTTTGTAACACGTGTGACTATGTTTGTGAACTTGAAAATCAATATACGGATCATCTGCGTTGTAATTACAGGTAATAAATTGATCTATAAAATTAATATATTCCTGTTGTTTTGTTAGATCATTCTGATCATATTCTGGTGCATTTTTTAACCATAACAGAATATCGACGGCTGAGCGGAACAACATCGTATCTCAGAATTTGGTTCAACAATATCGTATCTCAGAATTTGTTCCAAAAACATCGTATCTCAGAATTTGCTCCAAAAACATCGTATCTCAAAATTTGGTCCAACAACATCGTATCTCCTATATCTTATACACAGAGATACGATGTTCTTGAACCAAATTTTGAGATACGATGTTTTTGGAGCAAATTCTGAGATACGATGTTTTTGGAACAAATTCTGAGATACGATATTGTTGAACCAAATTCTGAGATACGATGTTGTTCCGCTCAGCCGTCGATATGTTCATGTGGACTGCCACGCTGTTGGAATTCAACACGTTCGTAGCTATCTTCAACCGTATATTCGCCAAAGATACTATTCTCTTGCTTTAAGAAGAACATGAATTTATTGGTTTTATAGTCAAAATATCGGGCACATGTGACTGGATCATTTGTTATTAATTTACTTTTAACATTATAATCCAATCCATAAGTTTCTTTGATAGATATTGCGTGACCTGTTTCACTGAATTTCATCAATGTTTGAAGTAATTCAGGCCACAGAGATTCAGCAGCCGATAACGTTAGGAAAAGAGTTGGTTTACCCAACTGTCTAATCATTGCGAGTAGTTCTTTTTTTTTCCTTCCCCAATATGATGGTGAAGATCTAATTAATTTTAACACTTTGTAACCATCGTCGAATTTTATTAAATTATTCATGAAATTATCATTTAATGCATTATTGGCAGTAATACAAGTGGTTTTTCTTGTTCTTCTCAAACATACATTTACATTAGCCAAACAAGTCATTTCCAATTTCTTCTTTGCCATAAATAATATTCTTGCTGGTATACACGATCTACGATCATGACGTCTGGCTTCCGATTTTATACGATTTGTGTACGACACACATTTGGGGACGTTGAACGAGTGACCCACGAAAATCTTTGGAAAACAAAGCTCATCTAAATCATCCATTTTATGCCAGGGCAAAGGAATTTTATTTTGGGCGGGTGCAATAACTTTTACAAAATTTGTGTCATTCTTGGAAGCTTCTGCATTTCTATTCATTAATAATACTTCATCGTTATTTATTTGATCAAAGTCAAATTCATCAGTTGATTTATCAGATTGAGTCTGATGGTCTAAACGATGATAGATTTTTTCAAATGAGTTGATAATTGCGTCGTTGGAAATTTCTTGATAATTATTAATATTGTTTCCAATGTTATTTTCATTATTGTCCACATTGGATTCGTGAATAATATTATCTTCATCCTCAACAATGAAATCAATTTTTTTGTCAACACTATTCTCATAACGTTCTGAATATTCTCGATCGATTTCAATTTTATGTTTCATGTATAACGGAGTTGCAGCTAAATGTTCCAATGCTTCACATATCAATCCCGGCCTAATAGATTCGAACATATAATGACTCTTATGGTCAATGTTTCTTTTCAATTTCACCTGTATTGTGTTCATCTCATCAAATTTTCTCGGTAATACTTGTAGCATATCATTTATTTCTACTAAAATATTGACTACGCTGCCTTTTAAACCTAGTTGAGGATTTAATGCGTATGGTTTTAAAGCTCTAATTTGCATGAAGTTTAAAATCGGAGCAACCATTCTTTCTTCTAAATCTGTTAATTGTTTGAGACAATTTGGAATATCCGTGAATCGTGAACCACTACTCGTTGATAATAGTGGTATCTTTTTCTTCCTATAAATATAATCTCTACAAGTATTGAAAATGAAACCAGATGTGTAGTTGATTATTTCTTTTAACGCATTCTCGTCGATTTTTTCCACTATTTTTTCAATATTCAATTTCACTACGGAACGACGAAAAAATAAACCTTCGCAGCAACAACAAATGAATGATGGTGTTGCAGCACGTTCATCAATAAATATCGATTTTAATTTCGCTAATGGGTTGTCATTCTTATATTTCCTCAGATTGTTAGAGAAATTTTCTCGACATCGCAATAAATCTATATTCCTATTTAATTGCTTATTTCTTGTATCATTTTGTTGTTCTGTTTCTTTATAATCTTCATTTTGTCGCAAAATTTTATTTCTTTCGATATTTTTCTTAATTTCATTCATTTTATACTCATCATCTTGTCGCAAAGTTCGGTTCCTCATTATGTTGTTTTCGTTTTCGTTTTCTTGGTATTCCTCATTTTCTCTCAACTTCCTAATTCTATCAATATTTTGTTCGTTTTCTTTAACTCTATACTCTTCATTTTCCCTCAACTTTCTAATTCTATCAATATTTTGTTCGTTTTCTTTAACTTTATACTCTTCATTTTCTCTCGACTTCCTAACTCTATCAATATTTTTTTTGTTTTCTTTAACTTTATACTCTTAATTTTCCCTCGACTTCCTAATTCTATCAATATTTTGTTCGTTTTCTTTAACTCTATACTCTTCATTTTCCCTCAACTTCCTAATTCTAACAATATTTTGTTCGTTTTCTTTAAATTTATACTCTTCATTTTCCCTCGACATCCTAATTCTATCAATATTTTTTTCGTTTTCTTTAACTTTATACTCTTCATTTTCTCTCGACTTCCTAACTCTATCAATATTTTGTTTGTTTTCTTTAACTTTATACTCTTCATTTTCTCTCGACTTCCTAGTTCTATCACTATTTTGTTCGTTTTCTTTAACTCTATACTCTTCATTTTCTCTCGACTTTCTAATTCTATGAATATTTTGTTCGTTTTCTTTAACTTTATACGCTTCATTTTCTCTCGACTTCTTAATTCTATCAATATTTTGATTTTTCTCTTTGGCCTTATACTCTTCATTTTCTCTCAAATTTCTAATTCTTTCAATGTTTCCTTTATTTTCTAAAATTTTATAATTATCATATGAACGGATTCTTTTCATCAATTTCTTGTGATTCTTTTTTCTCTCTTGTTTTTTTTAAATTTTTTTACTTTCAGTAACAATTTTGTTTTCGAACTTGACAACTTTACTAATCTTCCAACGATCCTTTTTTTTCTCGTTAATTGTTTTTTGCGATTTCTTTTTCGTTTTCATTTTAAATTATAATCGTTAAGTGAATCAAATGAAGTACAAAGAAACAAACAAATAAGTATAAATGTTTAGATTTGGACATCGAATAGAAGACGAGCTCGTAGATCCTGAAGAATCTATCCGAACATATCAGTCGCAGCGCGTGTTTTATGCAGTCGTTGTCATTCAGATTGTTCATTACCTTTATTCGCCTTATCTAACTTGTTGTTCAGTCTTTTCACTCATGAATTGAGGAATATTTATAGTTGCTATAAACTTGAAGTTTTACTATGCATATGTTGTTTCACTTGTATTTTTTTGGCTCCTTCGGTATTCTCACTCACGTAATTTTGGTCTGAAAGGATAATTACGAAACCTAACGCTACACTGAGCACATTCCTTTTCATTTCTCAATCTCCGCTATTTTCACTACAGTATAAATGTTATTACTCTACTTCATTGATAATTAAGCCGTTCATCAGGCTCCCTGCCGAATTATTTCAAGATTATGTCAGGTAATAATTAAGTCGATTATTATTATTCAATTATTATTATCACAAATTTCATCAGTTCAGGTTTATGTAAACAACCGTAACAGCCTGCCTCGCATTACTATTTTCGTAGATAAAATTGTCTAAAGTATCTATGAATTGTGCGATTTACTCGTTTTATGTAGACGGAAATGATTACTCATAATGTTCGAGCAGAAGTAGGGCTCGTGTGTTTTTTTTTTATCACAAATAGTGTTTTATGCTTTTGTTACTGTGAACTGTTTCTGAAATGAAAAAAAAAATGAAATAAAGCGACGCTCTTATTTCTCGCTATACTCAAACCGTCACATCATTATCCGAAATTTTTAATTATCGCAATACTCACTTCTGCTCTTTCTCCTGTGTTACCACTAGTTAACCACTAATTAATAAACATTTGTCTTGAAACGTACGTTATTATTTTGAGTGAGAAATTATACACTGGGGTGGTTTGGAACGAAAACTATCCTTAACGAACGCAGGACAAAACTCGCCGATTATGCCGTGACGTGATGTTAGCGTTGAATCGAATACCAACGCGCGATGTATTAAGGAAAAAAAAAAAAAAATATTAAAAAAACAAAACAATGATTCTGTCATGACGTGAAGTTAACGCAGTATTCAATATTAACGTGTGATACTTTCGGTATCTAGGGTGTATTCGAGTAAATGTTGATGTATAGGATGTATTCGAGTATACGTTGCTATATAGGGTGTATTCGAGTATAAATCGGTATGTCGGGTATATCCGAGTATATATATAGGGTATATTCGAGGATATGTCGTTATATAGGGTACATTCGAGTATATACCGGTATGTATGTTTCTACAATATACCTTGACCAAAATTTAAAATTAATATTTGTCAAAAAATAACATAAGGAACTTCGGTATTACCGGGTGTCCCACGGCAATACCCGTTTTTGAATTGAAACTTCTTATGGGGCGCCTCGGTATGGGGAGTGAAATGCTGAGAGCGTGACGCCCGAGCGTCAGTAACGTTACGCGAGGCTCACTATATCTATAATATGTTATATATGTATATGGGTCATTCCATCTCAAATCGACCAATGGTTGGAATCGACCACTTTCGATTTGGATGAATTTTTGTCAGAAGTTTTCTTTTATCATGAAACGAAGTTCTGCCAAAGGAAAAAAATTAAAAACTTTTCTTACGAAAGTTATGCGAAATTGAAAATGTCACCATTTTTCGCATTTTTCAAGTTTATTTTTCGAACATCTCGAAAACTATTATAGTTACATAAATGGGCTCGAGATTGTATTAAAGGGGATACTTGGGGCTCTGAAGAAAAATATTATGAAAAAAAATTCCGAAAGATGATGAACTGGCATAATTTTGAAATTTGAAAAATCGTAAAAATCGAATTTCAGTATTAAATTTTTGGCTCAATTTTTTTTGTATAATGCCTTCAATTGATCTAAAAATATCCAGAAATTTTCAGAGGGGTGTTTTTTTTTTTCATCAAAGATATGAATTTTTGAATTTGCATAGAAATTTTTTTTTTTTTCGCAACTGCTAAATATGTATAGTAAAGTTAAGCAGATATTTAGTTTTGTAATTTTGAGCAGTAAAAAATTAATTCTACGATGTGAAAACGTGAAAATGATAACATAATGGAAATTGATTTTTTTATTTATGTTCTATCATTCTAAATCCAAACTCATTACGTGAGTCGTTTTTTTTTTTTTTTACTTTTTTTCCCGTTGTTGATGTCTCGTTTCTTCTTCTCAATCTGGAAGAAGTTAGAGCGATATTAATTTTCTAATGAAAATTTAATACAAATATAAACTTTTTATTAATGCTAATAATCCAATAAATTATTTTTTTTTAATTATCTAACTTCTTCCAGATTGAGTAAAAGAAATGAGGCATCAACAACGGAAAAAGAAGTGAAAAGATAAACGACTCACGTAATGAGTTTGGATTTAAAATGATAGAACATGAATAAAAAAAGGAATTTCAATTTTGTTATAATTTTTACGTTCTCACGCTGTAGAATTTATTTTTCACTGCTCAAAATTACAAAACTAAATATCTGCTTAACTTTACTATACATATTTAGAAGTTGCAAAAAAAAAAAAATTTCATGCAAATTCAAAAATTCATATCGTTGAAGAAAAAAAAAACAACCTCCTGAAAATTTCAGGAAATTTTTAGATCAATTGAAGGCATTATACAAAAAAAAATTGAGCCAAAAATTTAATACTGAAATTCGATTTTTACGATTTTTCAAATTTCAAAATTATGCCAGTTCATCATCTTTCGGAATTTTTCTTCATAATATTTTTCTTGTATAGCCCCAAGTATCCCCTTTAATACAAACTCAAGCTCATTTTTGTAACTATAATAGTTTTCGAGATATTCGAAAAATAAACTTGAAAAATGCGAAAAATGGTGACATTTTCAATTTCGCATAACTTTCGTAAGAAAAGTTTTTAATTTTTTTCCTTTGGCAGAACTTCGTTTCATGATAAAAGAAAACTTCTGACAAAAATTCATCCAAATCGAAAGTGGTCGATTCCAACCACTGGTCGATTTGAGATGGAATGACCCATACATATATATATATATATATATATATATATATATATATATATATATATATATATATATATATATATATATATATATATATATATATATGTATGGGTCATTCCATCTCAAATCGACCAGTGGTTGGAATCGACCACTTTCGATTTGGATGAATTTTTGTATATATATATATATATATATATATATATATATATATATATATATATATATATATATATATATATATATATATATATATATATATATATATATATATATAGGGGGGGGGGCAAAGTGGGCCCCTTAACGAAAATAATCATAATATCATTAATTTTTTCTTACACGTTTACTTTTTTTTAGACCCTTGATAAGTATTTAACATTATTATGCTGCATCCATTAAAATTGAAAAATCCAAAATTTGGGGCAAAGTTGGCCCCCCAAAAAAAATTTCATAATTGACATTTTTTATACTGTATTTATATTTTTACAATTAATTATTAAATATTCAAAAATTACTTTTTTCGCGCCTCCATAAAGTCTCTCAATTTGAAGGGGCCCACTTTGCCCCCCCCTCCCCTACATACACATATATACACACACACACATATATATATCCATATATCGACCAATTCGGGTATATCTCGCCGCGGTATATGGAAGAAGTTTCATTTCTGTCGTGGATCCCGCGACGCACCCGTTTTTTTTTTTTTTTTATTTGTCCAACGACGCTATCATCAACTCATTCAAAAAGATATGTAATCGATTCAATGATCAGACTCGATCTCATATATCAGCTGATGAATTTGACGTTGATCAAATAAATAATAATGAAGTATTACTAATGAATCGAAACGCAGAAGCTTTCAAGAATGACATAAAATTTGTGAAAGTTATTGCACAAAAACATTGTCTTGAAGGTATGAATAGTTAAGGGGGTATCTACACCTTCACATGGGTCAATATTTTATAAGGAAGTGATTGATATTTTACAGCGAATTTGAGTCTGATCAAATCCAAAAAAATCATGGAGTTGGGGGAGAGTTCGATCCTCATTGTCCATATTTAACATTGAATATTACTTTGAGTTCAATAGAAGTTACACTGAATATATAATAAAAATACAAAATTACTCGGTTGTCGTAAAGATTCAGGTTCACCGTTGGACCGATTCTGGAATTTTTGGTCCTCAATTTTTCAGAAGAGATGCTTCTATCAGTTGAACATAGAACTTTTTAGATATTACGAAAATTGACAGAATTATTCGGTTTTGACTGAAATTTTTCTAATTTTTCAAGTTCTGTGTTCACCTGATAGAGGCTTCGATTCTCAAAAGTTGAGGGCCAAAAACTTCCGAATCGGTCCAACGATACTCCCAAATCTTCACGACAACCGGTCAAAGTAGACCGAAATATTCATAGGTGAGGAAAAAAAAAATTTGATTTCAGATTCGTAATCAGCGCACCGAACAACCTTGTGATACCAGTTTTCATTCGAATCCATACATCCATTCTTAAGACATCATGATTTTTATTTTTTTTTTCAGAATTTTGTTATTTAAATGAATCGAAAAAAAAATCTGACTTTAGGTTCGTAATCAGCACTCCAAAAAACCTTGTGGTACCAATTTTCATTTGAATCCATTCATCCATTCTCAAGATATCATGATTTTTATTTTATTTTTCAGAATTTTGTTGTTTAAATAATTCGAAAACCACTAAACCGATCGAAACCAGAATCTCATCAGTTCTAAGTTTCGAAGAGGCGCGTCGATTGAGACCAAATTGATCAAAATCTTACTACTCATTTTCGAGATATCGTCGGCCAAAAAAATTGATCACATACATACATACATACATACATACATATTACATACATACATACATACATACATACATACATACATACATACATACATACATACATACATACATACATACATACATACATATACACACACAGACGTCCATCTGAAAATGATCGGAGATGATTCTCCAGACTTCAAAACGTCGACATCTAGTGAAAACTCAACTTTTCATTTCCGGGGTGAATACAATAACTTCCTCTTTTCTCTGATATCAGAGAAACGGGAAGTTAAAAAAATTAAATACGCTGTTCTTCAAAAAAATTTGTTTAAAAAGTTCTGTTCACAGTAAAAAAAAAAAAATTTATAATGTTCTTCCCAGTTTTTCTCGGTCATCTGTGGATTACTACTCAATTACTCCTGAATTACTACTCAATTACTACTCAAATCGAGTGGGTAATCCTACAGTTAAAAGACTTTGGTATCAAAGCTTGATTACTGCATTAACAATTTGAGTTCGTATGGTCTGATATATTCACATGGATAAATTGAACACGCTATTTTTTAGTTTTTACAAAAAATTACTAAAAAGTGTAAGATGAAAAATAAAAACCGAAAAAACTACAGAGAAATGCGTGTGGTGCTAAGCTTACATACATACATACATACGTACATACGTACATAGATACATACATACTGTAACGGTTCAGGCTGGCTGGTTAATACAAAAAAAATTCAAGCTCAATCACACGACAATAGGTCGAGGGATTAAGCTAATCCCCTAGCTACGTTAGACGCGAAAATGGAGGGGATAAACGCAATATAAGGAATCGTCTGCCAGCAGCGGCAGCGATTCACGGTATAGCACCTGATCGACTCATTATTAAATTTCTCTTGGAGCGATTCACGGTAAAGCACCTGATCGACTCACTTGCTGTCTAATTTATCTAACATAACTTCACTTGTCTAAAGGTATTGAAGCGTCAGAGTCAGTACCTACATAAATTCATTTATTCGAGTCAGAAGATATAGAGTCACATTTAATTAGAAACGCAATGGAATAGTAACGAGATAGAATCAAAGACTAGACAAATTATAGCAATTTGATCATAGAGAAGAAAAAGCATATAATTTAAAAGCAAAGCGCTTTAAACTTATTTCAAAGATATCAAATAGTATTGTGTCGCTCGAACATACTGAACAGAAAAGGCTAAGATAGCTAATATTCAATAACACAAAGGTTTAAAGGCCAACACAGAATAAGAATAGATTTAAGGATCACTGTCAACACTTGATTTATTTTCTTTATTTTGTAACTTTCTGGTAAATTCGTATTATTAAATCAGATAATCTAAGATTAACCCAGATTCTGTTCATTTGAGATTTCGTCTGACCTAATTAACTGCCAACAAGCCAATTATTAGGGAACAGATTAGGGAGCGCATTGCATAGTGCGGACGGCATTGGTTTACCCGTGTCCGAGGGCCAAGCTGCAATCCCGAATCTGGCAGACAGTCTTGGAATCATCGCATTCCCGGATCTGAGGTAGCGATTCAAAAAGATAGGGATAACAGGCACGACAGGCTTGGTTCGCCCGGCTCTGTGGAGGGAAGGCGGCCTTGGGAAGTTTACCCCGGGTCCGTAGTCTAGAGACGGCATTGGTTTTTCCCGTGTCCGTATAGCAGCTAATAAAACTCACAACACGCTAGGTGGCTTTGAATGGCAGACCCATTATTTCCCCACCAACAAACATTCTTAAAAGAGGAGTCCCAAAAATCACTACTATTCAAAATCACTAACTAAAAGCAATTATTAGACAAAGAACTCACGCGGACGTCGGCATTGGCTAATTCTTTAACCCGCCAATACCGCGGCACGTTACAATTGGCGCCCAACGTGGGGCTCCTCAAAAAAGGAATTTTTTTGGAAATAAAAAAGTTCATTAAAATCATTAGAATCTTTAAATTCAGTAAATTCGTTCATTCAATAGCTTCGGAAAAATAAAGTCAAATTCTAGATTATAAATAGACTGACAAAGACTTGTATGCCAGGTTTGGGATTGTTGTTTGTTTACGGTCAGACGAAATGTCAGATGAGGAATCTCGTAGAGTAAACAAAACCAAAAGTTCCAGTGTCGTCAATTTAAGTCATCGTGAATTAGATTCAGGTTTTTCGGATACAAGCTTTGTTACTTCCTTGCAATCAACCACGATGAATCCAAACAGTAGCCATACGGATAATCCAGATCCAATTTCCAGATTAATTGAATCCATTGAACGTCTAGAAAGAAAAATGGATAATAAGTTCGAGCAAATGGAACAAACCATGTTAAGATCGCAGGCAGATAGCATAGAAGCACAAACAAAGTTTGAGTCTAAAATAAATAAAAAGCTAGAAGAAAATAACGAAACAAGTCAGGCAAAAATAAACAAAATCGGTACGGATTTAAAAATTGTATCAGACAAATTAAATTACGAAGTTTCAGACTGTAGAAATAAAATCGAGACATGCGAAAATATTTTACGTAGCGAACAAGTAGGAACCTACGAGGTTTTAAAAAGTAAAATTATTGAAAACCAGAAAGCAAGTCAGGATATGTTTACCGAGTTAAATCATAAACATGATAGTCTGAAAATAGGTTTAGAGTCTGACATAAGAAGAATACGACAACAAAGAGGTGGTCAAACTGCTGTGTTTGACAACACTAGTTTAATAACAAAACAATTAAAATTACCGACATACTCAGGAAAGGCTTGGGAAAAACCAGTCAATTTTATTAGGGAATTAGAAGAATATTTCAGTTTTCTAAATGTAGGTGATGACATTGGACTGAGGTTGATAGGTCAAAGCTTAACAAACGACGCAAAGGATTGGTGGATAGCGCGACGCGAGGTAATTCATTCATGGGAAGAATTTAAAAAACGATTTTTATCGAGGTACTGGGGCGAGGAAACGCAACGAGATGTACGTCGGGATTTAGAGTTTGGATATTACCTACCTGACACTAAGGTAGGATGGTCTGAATATGCCAGTAGAAAATTTGCGGGTGCATGCGGGCTAAATCCAACGTTACCAGAAGCGGAGATTATCAGTAATCTGATCCGTCACTTCGATGAATCGGTAGTAGAGGCTGCGAAAAGTAGATGCATCCGAGACATAGACAATTTGTTGACTTTTCTTGACCAAATGCAATCAGGGGGCAGGTCGAATGCACCAAAACACTCGCACACAACACATAATCCAAATCGGTTTGTAAATCACACACGATACGCCGACGAAAAACAAAAACAAAACTCTTGGCGTAGTAGTCCGAGTCAACACACTGGCAATACTAAACCGAGCATGTCGCGAGATGAAAACAATGGGAACGATTCCCATGAGAGTAGAATAAAGGCTAATTCTCAAGAATTAAACAGACGTACAAATTGGACAACTACTAAACAAATAAACGCGATCACCGAAGAGATTTGTGAGACCGATAAAGCAGAAACGGGTGAGCCTAATTCGGAAAACCCGACTGCGCTGTGTTAGGCGTGCCGCATGAAAATACGGCACAGCGCACATTTGAATTAAACGCGGCAGAAATTGAGCAGGAAATTCAAAAATCAAATCCGTTTGAAAACCCCACAGATTACCTAATAAAAGAAAAAGTAGTAAGTGAAACAAAAAATATACAATGTCCAAGTATAAAAGTTTATTTAGAAAGCCAAAGCATTACAGCGTTGTTAGATACCGGTAGTCAAATAACTTGTTTATCTGAGGAATGGTACAAACAAAAAATAGATATATTTGAAAACTGCGATAAGTTACCAGTGGTAAATTACCAAATAGTTGGCGTTACCGGTGGAAAACCAGTCAAAGTAAAATTACAAATGTTTGTGAAAATCAAAGTCGGAGAGTTCACTGATCAGATTCCGTTTCTAGTAGTTCCTACACTTCGTCATCCTGTCATTATAGGGATAGATACTCTTGGTAGATGGAAAGCGGATATCGATTTGCAGTCAAACACTTTGAAGATCCAAACTAAAAACAAAGAAAACACTATCGGGTTAGAAAAACAGACAATAGTAGATTCAAAAAATAATAACCTCGAAATCGCGACACTAGATACAAACGAAATGCTAAGTAAAAGGGTCGAAAGCGATGATGAGAATTACGAAGTAACCGATGATGAGATCATTGACAAACTCGCGGAATGTCAATCGTTGGAAAACGAGCATCGACAGACGTTTATAGAATTATTAACGAAATATCGAGCTATTTTCAACAAAATTCCGGGAAAAGTCACGGTTTACGAACATAAGATTAAAATCTACGAAGGTCGACCATTCGTACGAAGGTCGTACCCGATACCGATAATGCATAGAGAGAAGGTCGATAAAGAAATCGAAAGAATGTTAAAATATGGGATTATAGAAAGATCGTACAGTGAATATATCAACCCAATCGTGGTTGTTGCTAAAAAATCAGGAGACATAAGGTTAGTCCTCGATGCTCGTTTTATCAATAAGTTGATAGTTCCGGATCGAGATTGTGCTCAGTCTACTGAGGTGCTTTTTCAAAAATTCAATAATTCAAAATTCATGTCTAGCATCGACTTGACGGCGAGTTTTTGGCAAGTACCACTGCATGTAGATTCCAGAAAGTACACCGCGTTTATGTATGGCGGAAAAACCTACCAGTTTAAAGTCACTCCTTATGGTCTAAGTACCAGCTTAGCAAGCCTCATAAGAGCATTAGATATAGTTTTACAAAGTGTGGATGAATTCACTATCAATTTTGTAGATGATATTCTTTGTTCATCGGATTCAGTAAATAATCACATCAAACATTTAGAAAAACTTTTTGAAACCTTTCAAAAACATAATATGACGATTAATTTCCAAAAGTCTAGATTCTTTAGACAAGAAATTGACTTTTTAGGACACAAAATCACGCGGGATGGTATTCAACCGCAACCGGAAAAGATAGAATCAATAAAAAATTTCCCAACTCCTAGGAACCCGAAACAGTTAAAAGGCTTTCTCGGCCTAACGAACTACTATAGTAAATTTTCAAATAGCTATTCTAATCTGACATACCCGCTGTTAAAACTACTTAGGAAAGATGTAAAATGGTCTTGGACGGACGAAACCGACGAGCAATTTAAAAAAGTAAAAGAAATGTTTTGTAAAACGGTGATTATCCACCACCCGGATCCGAAAAAGAAGTATTACCTGCAGTGCGATGCGAGTAGTTACGCGATTGGTGGAGTTCTCTATCAAATTGACAAGGATAATTTAGAACATAGGATAATAGGGTTTGCAAGTAGAACATTAAAAGGAGCTGAAATAAATTATTTCACAACGGAAAAAGAGTTATTGGCTATTGTCTATTCTTTAGAAAAATTTAGGACATTTATAGTCGGTGCAGAACTCATAATACGAACTGACCATAAAGCGTTGACCTTTGTGTTATCATGTAGGTTGACAAGTTCGCGACTTGCTCGGTGGGTGTTGTATTTGCAAACGTACGATTTCCAGATCGAATATGTTAAAGGTAGTGATAATATAGTAGCGGATTTACTCAGTAGATATCCTCATGATGCTGGTGATGAAAAACCAACAGAAAGTCATGAAAACGTGATAGCTGAATTAGCTAAAATAGTCAGCGAAGAATTGGTGCAGGGACTCCGGTCACTTGCCAAGCTGCAAAAAGAAGATTTACGAATCGCAGATTTGGTCAAGAGGGGAATAACAAAGAATAACGCACATTTCTCCGTTGTCGATGACATTTTATACCAACGGGAAATAGGGGGCAAACTACGAGCTTTCTTACCGGAAAAACTCGTTAGACCCTTAATAAATGAATGTCACGAAGTGTACGGGCACGTAGGAGCTCATAAATGTTATAAAATGCTGCATGAGAACTTTTACTACCCGAAGTTTGGTAAATTGGTAAGAAAGGAGGTAGCCCGCTGCGACCGGTGCCAGCGATGTAAGGTGCCGAATCGCTATAGTTACGCAAGCATGCAAAACATCGTACCTAATGGTGTGGGGGATTTGATATCGATAGATTTTTTTGGACCGTTACCGGCAAGTCAAGGTAACTACAAATGGTTGCTAGTGGTAATCGATGCATTTAGCAAATACGTACAGTTATATCCTTTGAAAGTTGCTGATGCGAAATCCACCATCCGTTGCGTGTTTGAGAAGTACATTCCGGAATTCGGAAAACCTAAAAGGATACAGTTTGATCATGGCACACAGTTTACATCCGTCAGATGGTTAACCAAATTACAGGAAGAGAATGTAACTCCGATATTTTCGTCAATAAGACACCCACAGGGTAACATTGTAGAAAGAGTAAACCGTGAAATTGGTAGGTTCTTTAGAACATTTTTGTCGGATAAACACACTGCCTGGATCAAATGGATAAAAATCATAGAAACATGCATGAACGAGGTTTATCATGAAACAACCCAGTTTACTCCTTGTGAATTGCAACTAAATGAAAGACCGAAAAGATTTTGGGATCAATGGGTTATTCATAATCAATTTCGAGTCGCGCATGACTATAAGTTAGTTTTAGCTAAAAGTAATATTAAGAAAAAAGGTAGTGCTAGGGCTAAAAGATTTAACGAAACGCATAAGATGACAGAGTTCAAAATAGGCGATTTAGTATTGGTTAGAGCATTAAATGTCTCTGACACTGTCAATAAAAAGATGGCTAAGTTCTTTACTTTATATGAAGGGCCTTATAAAATCGAAAGGAAAATAGCCGATGCAACTTATGTGTTGGTAAACCCCGAAACTCAAAGAGAGCGAGGAAGGTTCCATGTTAATATGTTTAAGCACTATGTAACGTAATATATAAGTTAGAGGTAAACGTTGGCAATTTAAACCAAAGACTAGGATAATTAGCTTGTAAACAGAAATCGGCCAGTTATGCTAGGTAGGGAAAAAGAAACAGAAGAAGACTCACCAAAACAAAGTTCGTGGAACGGGTCGGCCTCGTCAAGGTAATTAGCTGGATGCCTAATCAGTTGACATTCTGACTCGCAAAGATGTACGGCTATATCAGTGTTCAGGATAAAGGGGTGCAAACAGCCGAAGATGACAAGGGAAAAGTGAAGTACGCATCTGGAAGATTCATCCGTGGTTTTGGGCGATACAGATCAGGATGGGATTCTTTAACGCCGAAGTTGGAAGTGTTGATGCAGATGGAGCCAATCAAACGAAAAGTGACTGATCCATCAAAATACTTCACCAACGAGGAAGTCGAAGAGTTGAGGGAAGCTGAGTTGGCTGAACTCGACGAGATGAAGAGGCGATGGCGGTTTCCTATTATCATCAAAGATGTGATGCTGAAAAAGAAAGTAGAGGTGCCATGGTTAAAAAACGTCAAGGAAGTCGGTGAAATCAAAAACGTGGATTTAACCTTACCATGGGTACTGAAAAGAATTGAGCTACCTGAAAGAACAAGGAAAGAAAGGGAGACCTATAGAAATCGGGTAAAAGGGTCAATAAATAAAAATAGGCCGGACTTACCTGCGGCACTCCGAAGACCTGGTTCGAACAAGGCGACTATACCAAGGATCACATTGAGACCGTTTGAACCACCACCAACACCGGATTACGTAAAACACTGGGATCCGACTGATCCGCTCGGACTGAAGAAATTATAAAAAGAAAAACAGCTCTGATTTAAAAGAAAAAAGTGGTAACGAACACCATCCAAGCCTAAGGACAACCGACATCAAGGTCCATCAACACGAAGACTTACTGCATCCGAAGAAAAAATCAGATGACCTGAAGTTTCGATTGATGGAAGGGGGCAATGTAACGGTTCAGGCTGGCTGGTTAATACAAAAAAAATTCAAGCTCAATCACACGACAATAGGTCGAGGGATTAAGCTAATCCCCTAGCTACGTTAGACGCGAAAATGGAGGGGATAAACGCAATATAAGGAATCGTCTGCCAGCAGCGGCAGCGATTCACGGTATAGCACCTGATCGACTCATTATTAAATTTCTCTTGGAGCGATTCACGGTAAAGCACCTGATCGACTCACTTGCTGTCTAATTTATCTAACATAACTTCACTTGTCTAAAGGTATTGAAGCGTCAGAGTCAGTACCTACATAAATTCATTTATTCGAGTCAGAAGATATAGAGTCACATTTAATTAGAAACGCAATGGAATAGTAACGAGATAGAATCAAAGACTAGACAAATTATAGCAATTTGATCATAGAGAAGAAAAAGCATATAATTTAAAAGCAAAGCGCTTTAAACTTATTTCAAAGATATCAAATAGTATTGTGTCGCTCGAACATACTGAACAGAAAAGGCTAAGATAGCTAATATTCAATAACACAAAGGTTTAAAGGCCAACACAGAATAAGAATAGATTTAAGGATCACTGTCAACACTTGATTTATTTTCTTTATTTTGTAACTTTCTGGTAAATTCGTATTATTAAATCAGATAATCTAAGATTAACCCAGATTCTGTTCATTTGAGATTTCGTCTGACCTAATTAACTGCCAACAAGCCAATTATTAGGGAACAGATTAGGGAGCGCATTGCATAGTGCGGACGGCATTGGTTTACCCGTGTCCGAGGGCCAAGCTGCAATCCCGAATCTGGCAGACAGTCTTGGAATCATCGCATTCCCGGATCTGAGGTAGCGATTCAAAAAGATAGGGATAACAGGCACGACAGGCTTGGTTCGCCCGGCTCTGTGGAGGGAAGGCGGCCTTGGGAAGTTTACCCCGGGTCCGTAGTCTAGAGACGGCATTGGTTTTTCCCGTGTCCGTATAGCAGCTAATAAAACTCACAACACGCTAGGTGGCTTTGAATGGCAGACCCATTATTTCCCCACCAACAAACATTCTTAAAAGAGGAGTCCCAAAAATCACTACTATTCAAAATCACTAACTAAAAGCAATTATTAGACAAAGAACTCACGCGGACGTCGGCATTGGCTAATTCTTTAACCCGCCAATACCGCGGCACGTTACAATACATACATACATACATACATACATACATACATACATACATACATACATACATACATACATACATACATATATACATACATACATACATACATACATACATACATACATACATACATACATACATACATACATACATACATACATCCCCTTATACATATGGGGCATTCCATGCCAAATCACCGTGGTTTCGGCCCGACCCTCTTCGATTTCGCTGAAAATTTTTTATCATTTTCTACCCTACCAAAGACATTTTTCTGAATTTTTTCAGATTTTTTTACCCAACCCAAAAAAAGTTACGAATTTTTGGAAAAAACCGCTCTTTTTTTTTGAATGCTAGAACTTTTTCAAAAATTGACAGATGTCAGGATCTATGAAATATTTCAATATTTTCAAAAAAAACGTTTTTTTTTCGAAGTCCGAAACCTTCGATTCTCAATTTTTTTGTCTCAAAAAAAACTTCAACTAAGATAGTATTCAACCCCCCTATTTAGATTTTGTGCCGACTTTTCTTTCTATTTTTTTTTTCGATTGAAAAAAAAATAATTCTAAAATTAGCTTATTTTACATAACTTTGCGTTAAAATTTTTTTGGATTGTTTTTAAAATCTTAGAAATTGAAAAAAATTGTACAAAAACAATCGTTAAGTGTATTTACAGCCAGGATTGAGTTATTTTATTAAAGTATCGTTGTTACAATGTTAAATGTTAAGTTAATGTTACAATGTTAATAGTTAAGGGGATGGTCTAGTCGATTTTTACCGGCATAATTATTCTTTCGAACATCTCGGAAACGAAGATCTCAATCGGATTGTCCTTTTGGCAGCGGATGATTGACGAGCAATAAGTTCGAGTTAGCATGAAAATTCAAGGAAATAGAATGATTTTTTTTTTTTTTTATATCGTCAAGTGTGAGCGTGTCACTTATGTCGACTTATATCAGAGTCTACGCATCCTTTTCGGAAAAACGAGCTTCGAAGCACCATTCTATAGGGAATTACGAACACACCCATCAGAAAACATCTCTGTTTTATGCAGAAATGAGGTCTGATTCTGAAAACTCGCAGTTCGTTGTGATTAGCGATTGTAAATTGTTGGGATCTCATGACAATTCTTAGTTCCTGCAATCCCCGAGCGGGAGAGCTCAGCGCGCGAATCGTTGCGTCTTCTTCTCACTCAGTAGCTATGCGAAGGAGAAGACGATGCAACGATTCGCGAGCTGAGCGCTCTCCCTCGGGCAATGCCGGAACCTCGGCGCGAACCGAGAATTATCATGGCTTCCCAACAATTTACAACCGCTAATCACAACGAACTGCGAGTTTTCAGAATCAGACCTTATTTCTGCATAAAACAGAGATGTTTTTTGATGGGTGTGTTCGTAATTCCCTATAGAATGGTGCTTCGAAGCTCGTTTTTTCGAAAAGGATGCGTAGACTCTGATATAAGTCGACATAAGTGACACGCTCACACTTGACGATATAAAAAAAAAAAAATCATTCTATTTTCTTGAATTTTCATGCTAACTCGAACTCATTGCTCGTCGATCATCTGCTGCCAAAAGGACAATCCGATTGAGACCTTCGTTTCCGAGATGTTCGAAAGAATAATTATGCCGGTAAAAATCGACTAGACCATCCCCTTAAGTCTTTTTCTTCGTCGGAACAATCCACACAACACAGTACAGTTAAGAAACCAAGAAAACCATCGTTAAATCGAGGAAAATAATTATAATATTTAAATTTTTAACATTGTAACAACGATACTTCAATAAAATAACTCAATCCTGGCTGTAAATACACTTAACGATTGTTTTTGTACAATTTTTTTCAATTTCTAAGATTTTAAAAACAATCCAAAAAAATTTTAACGCAAAGTTATGTAAAATAAGCTAATTTTAGAATTATTTTTTTTTTTTCAATCGAAAAAAAAAATAGAAAGAAAAGTCGGCACAAAATCTAAATAGGGGGGTTAAATACTATCTTAGTTGAAGTTTTTTTTGAGACAAAAAAATTGAGAATCGAAGGTTTCGGACTTCGAAAAAAAAACGTTTTTTTTGAAAATATTGAAATATTTCATAGATCCTGACATCTGTCAATTTTTGAAAAAGTTCTAGCATTTAAAAAAAAAAAGAGCGGTTTTTTCCAAAAATTCGTAACTTTTTTTGGGTTGGGTAAAAAAATCGGAAAAAATTCAGAAAAATGTCTTTGGTAGGGTAGAAAATGATAAAAAATTTTCAGCGAAATCGAAGGGGGTCGGGCCGAAACCTCGGTGATTTGGCATGGAATGCCCCATATGCATTGCCAAGTGATTAGACTGAGCACCACACGCGTTTCTCTGTAGTTTTTTTTTTTAATTTTCATTTTGCACTTTTTAGTAAATTTTTGTAAAAACTAAAGAACAGCGTTAAAAAAAAATCATTGTTCACAAACATGGATATTTTTTCAACTACTTTCTTTCGACTCTGTCAAATAGTAATCGGTTATCGGGTCTCTCATATTGTATAACAAAAAAAAACTGTTATAGACAGTTTATACTTACAGTTTCGCGGAGCCGTTTCAATTGTTTATAATAAGTTGAACGGGGAATAACACCATCGCCGTAGCGATGTAAATACTTCTCATATGGGCCTCGAGGCATCTCAAATCACAATTATTAACGGCTTCTGTACAATAAAAAGTAAATGATAATAACTTTGTATGAAAACGAAGGTTATATTAGCCATTTTCAAAATAAAAATATTTAACTCAAAAAACTTACCGGCTTATGTATAGTTGAAACTACAACAATGGGTTTCAACAATTGGAAGAAAAAAAAAATATTGTGGAATGAACTACCAAAAAAGTGCTGTGTACGAGTTTAATAGAAATATATTTACGACTTGCTGTAAGCACGTGGTAAAGCATACTGAGTAATACTGTTGAGTGTAGATAGGCTTCTACACTCAACGGTAATACTGAAACAAAACATCAAAAACATTACACCATTATTACCCCCACTCTGCCGGAGTTCAGTTAGCAGACAACCGAAATTTTTATTATTAGGTCGATCATACATCGATTACCAGAAAAGTAACTGTGGATTAAAAAATCCTCCAGCACACGTCATAACTAGTGATATAATAGTCTAATTAAATTCAATGAAAAAAGAATGTTGTTCATTTTTAAATTTTGTCAATGTTCGTTTTTTTTATTTTGATTATTTTAACTATTTATTATCATTAAAAATAAATTTTGAACGAATTTTAATGAAGCATATTCAAATTTCGAGAAAAAAATGTAAGGGCCCATTCTTTCTTTTTTAGTTTCAAACTTTATATTTCTAAAACAATGATAAACCCAAAATTTCAAAACTTAGAAATCAGCATATTAAACTTAAAATTGATCTTTTTGCAAAAAACAAAAAAAAGGACATTTGTGTATTTTTGAAAAATCTAATTGCCCATTTTATTTCTTTTTACTTATAACTATATTTTATAAATAAAAAAAATTCTCTGAAATATTTTTAATAAACACATTAATTCAAACATTCATCTTTTTGCAGAAATCAAACGGAAGACGTGTATTTGTGAAAAAACAAAATTTGTTTCAAATACCAAAAAAGTATAGTTCAGAATATAAGTGAAATTTTTTCAAAAATACACGTCTTTTTATTTCTTTTTTTGTTTTTTTTTTTGCAAAAAGATCAATTTTACATTGAATGTGCTAATAATTTCTAATTTTTCAAAAGTTTGTATATATTCATCATTATTTGAAAAATAATGCTTGAAATGAAAAAAAAAAGAGAATAGGCCCTTAGATCTTTTAGAAATACTAGTGCCGTATTTTTCATTTTATGAATTTTGCTGACTTGAAATCGGATAAGCATTATTTGAATGCTTATAGTTTATTTTGGTGTTTTTATTTTTACTGTGAAAAAATATATTATCAAAATATTGATATATTCATATGTTTATTTGACAAAAAGCAACTATGCTTATCAGAAATTAGTATCGAATATTGTATCCGTCTATTAAAAAAGAGATTGTAACGGATCTGACGCAACTTCCGTCACCGCGAAATGCGCACTGCGCAACGCGCATGTATAGAGCAATTCGCGGTTTTTGTTCGAAGGACTGTTTTGTTAGCATGTAACCTATTATTCTGTCACAGACATCAAGTCATTATAAACGTTGGTTTCAGATCTACAAATGTTGAAAGCTGTCGTTGAAGTTTATCGTCAAACTGTTCAGATTATAAGCTAATACAATTATGATATATAGGTATACCAATTACGGAGTAAGTTTTTACATCGAATATATGATAGACAGAATTCATCCGGTGATCAATTCTATTCCATCGATTCTGATCTATTACTCGGCCATTCACAAATCATTTGCAGCATTTTGCAAGTAGTCTATAAATTCGTTATAGGAATCTGCACGCAGTTCTTTTCGATGTCTTTTGCAGTGTTCTATTCGGAAGTATTAATGAAATAGAATCGATAAAAATGTGTAGGAGGGACGTGTAGAAATGTGTAAAATGAATGAGTAGCTAACGCCGCATTTGATTGCATATATCCTGTAACTTCGACGTGGTTGCCTTTGTCGAATCTTGGATTTATTCATTATTTCAACATGTTCGCCATTTGATGCCTTTGAACAGAAACCCACGTGTATCCAGGTTAGCTTATGTGAAATACCTAATGGCCTGGTACAAATTTTTAGTTTCATGTATCTCGATGAATTCTACAATACAAGGTTCGTGCATTCGCACAAAAATCCAACCTAATGAAGACTATTGACTTGCAAAAGCCACAGTGGGATATGAATGGTGAATCGGCCCCGGAAAGATATTCTTATCATACTTTGAGGATATCTAGGTACTGATAAAATACTAAGATCCGTAAAGTTTCAGATCTCTATCTTAATTGGTTTTCGAAAAAACGAATAAAAATTAAAAAATAGAACCTTTCTTCTCAAGATTGACTTAACCGATTGATTTAAGCATTGAGGATGTTTTTGAGGCTTGCAATAGCTCTTTCAAAAATAAATAACAGCTTGATAAGATCCTTGATAAAAAAATGTTTTTGCCTAAATTCTGTTATTTAACTATGATACAATTTTGGCACAATTACGAAAATATTTTTTCTTTCATGCCTTATATGCTACCTTATAACATATATTTCTTTCAGATTTTTTGATAAGGTATGCCATAGTGGAAACAAATCAGTACCATATTTTAGTTCAAATAATTAGTTTATTTTGACGTTTTTAGCTTTAATTCTTCAAAGGCCATAAGGTGATAAGCAGGGTAAATATGTCTTTTGCGAATATCTCAATAATATTTTATGAATAAGTACTATTAAAGGTACTATTAAAATACTGTGATGCTGAAAGTATCAGATCTCAAGATCTTATCAGGGTTTAGAGAACAAAAAAAAAACTCAAGAATGTAAAGTAATTTTTCCCCAGGGTTTACTTGACCGATGTGTTTGAAAATTTAATCGTATGTTACTAAAGGAATCCAGAGCTTTTCTAAACATAATAGACAGATTTTTAGCTCAATAAATTCATGACACAAAAAAATTATTTTCTCTAAAGTTTTTGATTTCACCGTGATACTTTGAGAGCAAAATTATGAAACTATTATTCCTGCATTCTTTATAAATTTTTCAATAACTCGGATTTTTTTCAAAATATTCGTGACGGTATAGCGTCGTAGTTGAAAAAAAACAAAAACCATTTTTTGCCAGAAAAACTGAATTATCAAGCAACGTAAAAAAATTTTGTTTGTAGTGACTTTATCGTTCGTGTGCATTTACATTCGTAGAGGTGAATTTATGAGACAAGCTAAACTCAAATTTTCAATGCAATAATCAAGTTTCAATACTGAAGTCTTTTTAACTGTAAGATTTCCAATTACTTCAGGCAGTGTAATCCACAGAACACCAAACAAAACCAAATGAGAAGAACATTCTAATTTTTTATAAAGTAAAATGTGCATTGAAAATTTGAGTTTGGCTTGTCTGATAAATTCACATCTACGAATGTAAAAAAATTTTGTTATAACTTCTATGTTTTTGTTCTAAAATTTTGTTATGACTTCTAATGTCAGTGAATTATTTCAGTATACCTATTATTTACACAGTACAATTTGGAATGATATGGCTGAAATTTGTTTAATAATTCATTTTTTTTTTTGCGGGAATAAACGTTTTTTATTTATTTTAACTGAGGCGTACCGCTGTTGATATTTTGAAAAAGAAGAGCTATCGAGGAATCTATAAGGGACGTAAAAATGATAGTTTCATCATTTCGCTCGAAAAGTAGCAGTGAATAAAAATTTAAGAGACATTTTTTTAGCATGAATTTATTAAGCTAAGAATCTGTCTTTTGACTCTCTCAATAAATTCAAACAATTTCAAACAAATCGGTGAAGTCAATCCTGGGGAAAAAATTACTTTATATTTTTTATTTCATTTTTTTTTTTTTTTTCTCGAAGACTAATTGAGATTACTTGAGGCTACTAATTGAGATCTGATACTTTCAGGATCTTAGTATTTTATTAATACCTACTTATCCATATATAAAATATTATTGAGATATTCGCAAAGGCATTTTTACCCTGCTTATCACCTTACGGCCTTTGAAGAATTGAAGCTAAAAACATCAAAATAAACTAATTATTTGAGCTAAAAAATGGTATTGATTTGTTTCCACTATGGCGTACCTTATTAAGGAATTTGAAAGAAATATATGTTATGAGGTAGCATATAAGGCTTGAAAAAAAAAAAATATATTTTCGTAATTGTGCCAAAATTTTATCATACTTGAATAACAGAATTTAGGCAAAAACATTTTTTCATTAAGCATCTCATCAAGCTATATTGCTGTTATTTATTTTTAAAAGAGCTATTGCGAGCCTCAGAAACATGCTAAATGCTTAGATCAATCGGTTATGTTAATCTTGAGAAGAAATATATTTTTTATTTTTCATTTTTCATTCGATGTCTCGAGAATCAATTGAGATAGAGATCTGAAACTTTAAGGATATTAATTTTTTATCAGTACCTATACATATCCTCAAAGTATGATAAAAATATCTTTCCGTGGCCGATTTAACATTCTTACCCCCCTATGGCCTTTCTAAAAAAAATATCTCGTACATACCTAACCGACCTGACCGATTTTTCTAAGGTGGTTTTTCTGAAAATTTAGCTTCAGTCGCGCGCGAAGCGCGCGTGGTGAGCTAGTGTTCATAAAATATACATGCAATTTCTATTGTTACATATAGCTTTTATTTTGTTTCATGTAGTAGTATTTATTTCCGTACTTATATTTTCGCGTTACGCAGCCAGTCTTTTTTGTTTATCCTTTCGTTACACTACACATACACACATACAGCCGACACTATGCCTTCGGAGAAAACGAAGAAAACAGCCGACACTGTTTTGTTATTAGTACTGCTGTGACTACCGCGTTGATCGCTTCGAGTGAAAAGTAGACATCTAAAATCACCATGGTATATGCTTTGATAGAAATACCATCGAAGAATGAGACATTTATAACACAAACAGACTGTATAGAAGACTTCAAAGAGTACAATTCTCTAACAAAGAGCAAAGTTTATCACTATCATGAAGAAGGATAAGTTTTCAAGTGCTTGATATTAAACATTGCAGGTAAGAATTTATTACAGATTTATTACCTTAACTTTGAATGTTTTATTTTACTAAATTGATCAATTGTTTTTTTTATTCTCAACATTTAATTGTTTATTTTTCAACCTTTTTGAATTATGATAAAAGACCCAGTATCCGATCATTTTTCTAAAAAGTCGAAAAAATTAATTAACACCAATATTTCTGTTCACAAACAATTCTAATCTCCGATTTGAATTTGCCAAGCAATTTTTACATAAATTATATAAATAAATTTGAAAGCACAAAAATAAACAGTAATTATTGGTAATATTATAATTAATAGTGAAAATAATATGAATAAAATTTGTAAAAGGTATAATGAAAACTTTCGTAGCTTGATGGATACTTTTGCCAATTTGGAAAATTTATTTCATTCATTTCCCATTTGCGTTAGATAATTTTTTTTTAATTTTATTCGTACTAATGTCTCCTGCTGAAAATAATCACAATATAAGTCGCTTACGATTTTAGTTTTAAAACTGTAGGATCCCAAATTTTGGAGAAAAAAAATTTATGCATTATAGTTATTGTAAAATGATGTAATCTTTAACTGTGATTGTAGACATTGAAAAACAAAAGTTTTAGAGTAATATTACTAATTTTATCCAATTACACTAATTATTTTGATAAATGAAAAGTCCAGAAAAGAATTTCTGAGTAAAAAAGTGAATAAGCATAATTACTAAAAATTAATATAATAACCAATATACAATAGTGGATTAATTACTCGTTCTAGAAGCAACAAATTGGTATCAGCACTAGATCGCGATTTTATAATGTATTAATAAGCAAAAAAAAATATTTAATTTATAAATAGTGGAAATAATATGACCCTGAAGTTAACGGACACCTACCATTTCGAAAACGAATACAACTTTTGAATAAATACATTCCTTTGAAAACGCTAGAAACAAAATATCTGAGCTGTAGATTTCAATTTAAATAAAGAATACCTTATGCATCAGGACTTTCCTCAATGATAACTGAGGAATCAATTTTTGTTTTGAAAAGCTGAGCTTTTTTCACACAGAAAACCTATGTCTTATATATTATTTTGTGCTGGTAAAATTGCGCGAACTGAATGAAAAACAAGGAAATGGAAAAAATCCCAAAATACCCCATATTATAACAGTAAAAATAAGAGAGGAAAAAATCTCCAAAAAATTTGGGTCTCCTTTTTCGATTTCAACTTTCAGCTGGTAGAGTTACAAAAAAATTCGAGAGGGTGAGGCCGGATCCGACGTCTATAATCAAGTAGACTTGCTCATATGTATATGGGGTCGACCCGAAAGGGTTTCTGAATTTTTTTCAAATTTTTTTAGCCACCCGTGAAATGAAAAAAAAAATCGATTAAAAATCTGAAAAAATTCACACTGATTCCATGATTTAAAATATGATTTCTCAGCATGACACGATAATGGGATGTCAATATTTACTATTTTTGTCGGAAGTTTTTAAGTTTTTCATGTCAGAATTGGAGTTTAAATTTTTTCAATCGGCCATAACTTCATGAATTTACGCCATCTTTTTATTTTAAGTATTGAGATAGATATTCCTAAGCCACAATTTAAATGAATGGCCTTTGTTTTATATAGTGTACATAATATTGAAGGCTAGAGAATGATTATTCGTATTGATGACTCATTGATTTATGAATTTAATATTAGATTCCGAGAAGGAATTGACTAATTCTACCAAGCGAATAAGGCGTCCAAAAATTAATCCATCTTCACTGGAAGATTCCACTCAAGATGACGAGGAGATTCACGATTACGATCGGCTAAGCTCAGACGAAAAGTAATTAATCCGAACTAAAATATTAGAATT